>SNQJ01S0076761.1:24082-34262 GCA_010110895.2 Picea sitchensis
TCATGGAAGATTTGGTTGGCATATCTTATCTAAGATATGTGAGATATGTGTGGAGGATTTGAAGGGATCATATCTTGTAATAATGGGAAAGTAGTTGAGAGTGGTTGAGAGAATAGTGGATCTATCATTATGACACTCATGTATATAAGAGAGTGTTCTCTCTTCATGAGGGGGGGCATGTAATTCATAATTTAGTCGTGTAATTAGGAGAAGGGGATTCTTAGATTTGACTCTTTCATTGTTATTCTTTCATGATTTGTCATTTGATTCTTGTAATATAATTTGAGATTGATTTATTGTGTGAGATCACATATGTCTTTTGTCATTCAACTCTTCACATGTTGTATTGTTTTCCTAAATTAATTTCCTGCTTTCCTAGTTAGTCTTTCAATGTTTTCCTAGATTAATTTCATTTCAACAATTTAGATTAGATTACTTCTACTTCAATCCTACATATATAGTGTGTGTGCTTCGCAAGCCTATCAACCTTGGATTGACAAATTAAATAGTTTGGCAAGTACTACAATGGAATGAAATGACAATATTTCCGCCTAACACCTTTGCACCCCTTTATGAATCAATTTGGATGAGGATACTACCCTGCCAGGTAGGGCCAGGGTGTAGACCAGATCCTGTACTGGCCTACAATTTATCAAACCCAATATTCCTAGGAACCTTGGTCTCAAATTCCACAACTAACTATTGCTTGCCATGTTGGGGGCACAACCATAGTCATTGTTAGTCACACTACGCATACATCACCAACCTCTGTAGATCATGTTGGAGATGAACCACTACCCTCTAAAAGTCATGCTGAGAGCATGTCACTAGCCATTGTGAGTCATGTTGGGGGCATTCAAATGATTGAGAAGCCTTGACATATAGGACATAAGCCCAAGTTCCTTTGTAGGCTTTGAAAAGGAGGTCATTTAAATCACTTGTGCCATGCTACTGTTGTAGTAGAAGAAGCGTAATCCTTGTCTGATAACCCTTTGGGTTCGGAGTCATATTTTGTTTCCCAACATTATAATTCTTCTTTTCTTGACACACGGTCATGTCAATGCTATCTTCAACCGACACCACTCATGTTTTGAGGAGTGGTGCATATTTTGACCATGTCATTAACATTTCTAGTCATGTACCTTCTGAATAAGAGAGCGTTCCACTCTCTCCGAGTATGCTCCCTCCAAGTCTTAGGGAGGTTTCCTTTGATTGGGATGGTCTTGTGGGGTATCAAATTTCGTCTTCTGCACCCTTCTAGATAAGGGACGTTCTTAGATATATCATAGAGAAGGTAACCTTTGCAAGTATTTTATCCTCCTCTACTTGGAAAGATTTGGGTTTTCCCAAGCTTGTGTCAGTTGTTGGTAATTGTTTTACATTTCATATAACTCATGCATGGGAGCCCTAGCCTCCCCCATGATAGGTTGCTTATATTAACTCCACGAGTATGGTTTAAGCTCTTTTCCAACTCTCTCAGAAAGAGAAAATATTTTCGAGTGAACTTGTCTCTTTCACACTCGTAAATTGGATTTGAAAGGACGCCTATTTGGTGTAAGTTTAACCCTTTTTCAAACCAAGTAGACTAAATTTATGAAAAAGGACATTCTTTGGCATTAAGTTGTAATTGCATCTCATTCTCTTGCTTGTAGTATTGAGCCTATTGTTGGTTATTTCTTTCGCATAATAAGCCTAACACCTCAACAGTTTGCATCATTAGCCAAGGAGAGCCTTGTTTATATCCTTTGCAACTTGACACCCTATACCCCAAGAGGAAACATTCCCTTGAGTGTCCATATCCTGCATGCACCTCCTTGCATTGAGAATAGGTATGTTCCACTGTTGGAACTAGTTTCTTACTCACGGAACTTGTTTCCTCCTTTGTATCATAGAATTCATTTGACTATGAAAAAAGAAAAAAAAGACAGGCGAGAAAAGAATATTATCTTATGTTGGCAGCAGTTGTGTTGCCTTTGAATAGAGAACAAACTTTTGAGTCCACTTGTCATCAAAAATTTTGGTTTAGAATGACCTTAGGAAGCTGAGCTCATTACTTAGATTTTACTCCCCCGACTGGTTAATATTCTATTCCTTGTGGAGAGTTTGATTGGTGCCTCCTGCATCACAAAGTTTCATCATTTAGTCAATGCTTCTAGAGTCATCCATATGTCTCATGCTCTTGTTCAAAGGATGTCTATCAGCCTGTGTTAGTCATTTCTCAGAACTCTTGACTTTGCATGTCGGCCATACCTTCAATGTATCTCAGAGTTACATGAAGTTGTACTTCTACCATGCACCCCGGTCCTACTTTCCTTATGGGTAGGTAACCTTGAACTCAACAGTATACATCTCCTTATTGGTCACCGAATGGGGGGTTTCCCTTGTGTTCGATGGAAAGAAATATATTCACACAGTGGGATTCGTGCAATGTATTGGATGCAATTATCCTTATTGGTGGTTCCCTCACTTTTTTCGATAGTTTTCCTTATTGGCTTCTATTCAGGGGGTATTTTTCATGCACTACTTACATTTGGTGCCGACAAAAGATGCACACGGTCGCTGGTTCGTGAAGATATTATTCATCTGAGTTCATCCAAATCATCAAGATCCTTATTTGTACCTCATGATGAACGATGAGAGATGCCTTAATGCTCTCCTTTCAGTGGGTCTCCTTCCATTGAATTCATCCCATCTATTCTAGAAATGACACCTAAAGTCCTATGAGTACCTAGAGACTTGTAGTCATCAGTGGCAGGTTCTCTTTCCTTTGACAACTGGGAATACACCAATGTCTACTGATCGATGGATTTTTCAAGTGTTCGAACTCAACACCTTTATTCACACTTGTAAGAATGTACTTAGTGCATTGATACCTACTTTCATTATCAATAGGTTGTCTCGCATTTGTTAATGGTATACCTTAATGACCGATAATCAAACAAAGTCTCATTGTGTTCAACCTCAACTCCTTTATTTACATGATGTAGACTTGCACCTTTGGTGGATCATGTAGAAGACTTGAAGACATTAGTTCATAGTCTCATCTTTCCTGAGTTGTTGCTATCATTCATTGGACTAGTACCTATATGACTTTCATGAGCATGGGAGATCAGATTGTACTCCATTGTATACAAATATCTTCAGATTGATTTTGAGACTGGTTTTCACTGCGCCTTGTTCGTGACTATGATAGCCTATGGCATGTATCTACTTTTGAATTGCCTATTCATGGCCATTAACAATTGTTTGGTATATTTCCACATGGATCTGCAGTGTAATTCATATTGGAAGCCATGTGCGCAAAGTCATTATGGATTGTAATATTCTTATGAGAAACTAGTTCGTATAGACGGGTCTCCATTGCTCCACTTCTGGGTATTATAATGTATTTTGGCCATCGCAGATACTCCTATGACCTCACACATTAGGGGGCATCTATTATAGAAATATTTACCTCACCCTATGCAAACTTACTGAGAGGGCCTTTTCCATTTCCCTATGGAGACTTGAAGTCCCATTTTGGAGTTCCCAGAGATAAAAATTGTATTTTTCCACATATACCCACCCTAACAACTATACAACATGTGTATACGCAGGTTGCACCATTATAGTCTGCGTACATCGAGTTTTTTGCTCAAAATTAAAAATGGTGTCGGGTTTCCATGTCACATCACGAAATCCATGATCCTTGACCTTCCATATACTGGAAACGTTTCGACTCGACCCTTCAGTTCCATTTGAAGGCTATAAATGGGTCATATCCAAGCTGTGGAGAAGGGGGAGAAGAATTCAACTTTGAGAGCAAAGTTACTCTGGAAAAGTTATTCAATTCATATTGAGTCTTCATCCCTTTTTCCTTTTAAGTCTGAACACATTGTTCATCCCCCAAGCTTTTCCTTATTTGATGGAGAAACTCATTGTATCTCTTATATGATCTTGCCTTTGGTGGAGGATTGAAGTAGTGGAGGCCTAGCTAGAAGGGACTTAGTTTCTTGGTTATGAACATGCTGACACATAATTTCTTCATTCATAAACTTTTGTTGATTACATTTTAATAGAAATACTATTTTCTCGTCCAATTAATGTCTTGCAAATTTTTGAATTGTTATTCCATGGGTATATTTGTTATGAATATTGATGGATTATGATATTGTATGTGTTAACTTTACATATTATCACCATATGATTGTGTATCTTGGTTGTTGAGAATAAGTTGCAGGTGTATTTCTTTGAGTCAAGTGCTCAATGGTGGACTTCATCGAACATCTAGACGAGGTAGGATCTTTATCTTGTCTCATTAAAATTTTACTTAGATAGCATACTTGATATTAGAGTTGATTTTTGTAGTCATTTCCGTCTATTGTGGATTACCCCATGCCATAGAGTGATTTTCCTTGTAACATGAGGCTTCATAGGCCAAGGAGGAGGAGGATTTGGTCAAGGAAGAAGACATATCATATGTTTTAATTGCAATCATCCTAAACATTTAGCATATGAATCCCTAAATTCTTGCATGGCATGTACATATTGCAGAGAACTAGACCGTGCAACAGAAGATTTCCCAAAGTTGATAGAAAATGGAAAGAAAAGAGGAATGAAAATGTGTAGATGATAGCAGCTGAGGCACGCGAAGAAAAATCTAAGATATCAAAAGTTACATGTGGAGGAACAAGAACCAGATCAAATGCGACAAATCAAGGGAACCAAATTCACCAATGGGTAAGAAAATCAGTAGATACATTATCGTTGTTTCATCCGAGAAAAGAAAAGGAGGCCTACTTGAAAGAAAGAAAATAATTGATGGGAGTAGAGTGGATAGCATTAAATTTTATTGTTCCAACCCTGTATGATAGACCATCGGGGTTTGATATGCCTCCAGTATATGACCATTCAGAAAAGCTAGCTGAAAAGGCAAGCACTTTGCAAAGTTTCTTAAGAAGTTGTTTAGAATTAATAAAATATGAATCTGATTTGAGTATTCTGTGCAAAATGATTGACCATTGTTCCAAATATAAAGAGAAACATGTTGCACATAGAGCAGTTAACCAGGTGCACAGTAAGAAGAGAAAAAATAGGGAGTTCCAACTCAATGCACAAATAAGAGCTTATGAAATGTACAATATAATTATGAATTTATTCTTTGATGCAAATGTTTTCCCAAGACAGACTTGGGAGATGATGGGTCAGCCAAAGATGATTTTGTCACCAATCCAATTGATATTATCAAACCAACATAAAAAAATTCTAGTCAGAAGATTAACATGGGTAAGTGTCAATATTGATGGAGTGCACAATGTAGCAGACTTCGAAGTTATCGAAATAATAGATGGAAGTACACTTTATCCAACACTATTGGGACTTGATTGGGAATTTGATAATAAAACTATCATTTAGCTAAAGAAGAGATAGATGGTATTTTAAGTGGAATACTTTAAGGTTACCGTTTCATTAGATCCCATTGAATGAAGAAGGTATGTAGAACTAGCAAAGAGAAAATAACTTGATAATCTGTATAATATGACTGCATGAATGGATGATTATGTGAATCTGAAAACTGAAGGAATACTTAGTTGTAGGATTATCATATCATGTGCATTGGACTCGTAAGAAGCCTTGGATAATTGGCAAAAAATACTACATGTAGTGTCGACAAGAAAATGTGAATGTGCTAGGATTACCTGCGCATTACGATGGATTGGAACTAAGATATGTGAACCTCCAAGGTATGATGGATTAACTAATGTAGTTTATTTTATAAGAGAGTTTAAGTTGAAAATATCAAATCAACATGGACTACCAACTTTGGATGTTGCACTAAAAGAAACCCCTGCGAGATGGTGGGCTACGCACAAAGATGGCATAAGAGATTGGTAGTAGTGAAAAAGGTTATTACAAGTCATATTTGAGATAGAGAATGAAAGTATCATGCCAAAGTATAGTGGATTAATTTTTTCGGTAGATCATGTTACGAAGTGTACTACGCAGTGGATATCGGTACCTCAACAAGAATGGACTCACTTATTTGTGCATACTCTAGACACAAATCACAAGAATTGGTACATAGAACTAGAAGCGCATAGAGAAACATTGGATTGAGAAGAGTTGACCAAGAATTTCAAGGTAACGATTAGTTTTGAAAATAATAATATGTTGATTGAATCATCCTTGTAGGTTATCAAGAATAATAATTTTACAACAGAAGGCATGATGTATAGTACACCTAGAGTTACTACACCTGTTGAAGAGATCTTGCATTGTTATAATGTTACGGAAGAAGATCGGGAGGATGAAGATCCAAGGAATTTGTAGATACCCAAAACTTAAAGGGAGCGCGTAGTAGAAGAACCAGAGCTTGAGTCAAGTATATATGAAAATCCCCTAAGAACACGAAAAGTGAACATTGGTACATGATACAAGCCGAAGTTTGCCAACATAGGAGACTACTGGAGTGATGATTCAGTTGAGAAGATTCTCGACTTATTGCATGAATATAAAGAGATTTTTCCAACTATGTTCTTAGCGATGAAAGGAATCATTGGGGAGTTAGGAGAAAAGAAGATTTTCTTGAAGCCAAACTTGGGAATCCTTCCAGGAGAGATGAAACACCCTTAGTACCAAAAGTGACATTACACTAATTTAACAAATGGGAAGTGGAATTTGTTGGACAACTGAGAGGGGGGGGTGAATTAGTTGTAACCTTTCTTAAACAATAATACTTATTTTAAACTCTTTCCAGATCACTCAATGACAATCACAATAATGCAGGGAAGTAAGCAATAGACCATTCAACATCATTCACACATATGAGATACACAGAGATAGATATTTCCTTAGGAAACCCATAAAGGGTAAAAACCTCTTCTTCTTTATATGATAAGTAATCTGTGCATTCTTTACATTATCATACATATGAGCACCAACTCATAATGAGGCTACAACCTCTRTTTTTCAAGATGCTACTTGCTGAGAGCACCAACTCTATGGATTCTCCAGCACCAACTCCCTGGTTTCTCTAGCACCCACTAGAAGGAAGCACCAACTCCTAAGTGTTCCAGCACCAACTGGATGGAAGCCCAACTTCCAGTCACACAGGCACCAACCTGTATAACAGAGAACAATAGTTCTCCCTTGCACCACCCTGCCACCCTGGTTTCTCTGGCTGCAACTAGATGGAAGCTACAACTCCCTTTGTTCAAGCACCCACTTGAACCTCTAAGGACAACAGTCCTCCCTAGAACCTCCCTACCACATTGAAATATAAATCTTTTCTATTATGACTTATTACAGTGATATAAAGTTCTTCAATGGCTTACCGGTCTCATCATTGTTCTACTACATTGTGTTGCTTTGTCTGCATCAGTGTCTTCTGCATACTGCTTGTGCTTTCTGTTCTTTTTCCTTGTATGCTCTCTATGCCATGTCTCTTCAATGCACCATTCCCCTTCTATGCATTTCTGTTGATGAGCTCTCCTCCTTCTTCACACCTCAATCCCTCACAACAACAACAACACCCATCTCTTCTTTGTTCTGCATACTTATAGTCTCTGTCCTCTTTGTGCATGTTATCCCGCCATGATTCTGCATGCTCACTCCATGTCCAGTGCTCTGCCTGATCATCATGGCAACTCTTCAGCTTCTATGGCAGTTTCACTCATGCATCCATCATCACTAGGTGTTCTCTCGAGATTCCTTAGCTTCTCTGGCAGTTGAGACTCTTCATCTTCTTTGTCATAGACGAGCTCATCCTCTGGCAGAAACCATCATTTGTTTTTAGCAGTTACACTGTGAAGTGTGACAGTAGCCCTCCGATCTTATTCAAATTCATCTGCACCATTGAATTGACTTCATTGAATCTTGTGTTCATTTCGCCATTTCACACTTCGGCATTTCAGGATCCCCGTGGTGAAGATTTTGTTACTCTCCATGTCCTGATCCCCGAAACTCCGAAAAGGAGCTTGTCTGCACTAGATCCTTCCTCCATCTTTTGTTGATGTGACCAATGGATATGACCACAGGCTGATCCAAAACATGTTTCGCATTTCGGCATTTCAGTAATTCGACAATCTTGTTGTGAGGCTTCTCGACTCTCCAAGTTGTGATCTCTGAAACTCCGAAAAAAAGGAGCTTGCCACTTCAATCTTTTCTCTATAGCTCTTAGACCATGTGACTATGAGAGATGACCAAGTGCTTATCCATATAGTACTTTCATGATTTCTCTTTTCGACACTTTGACATTCCTGTGGTGATGAGTTATTAATGCTCCATGTCCCGGTATCCGAAGCTCCGAAATGGAGCTTGGTTTCACTAGCTCCGATCATTTCGGCATTTCGCATTTCATCTTTTCACTATTATTGCGATGAAGAGTCTCGTCACTTGACTCTTCCAACTCCTAGTATCCAAAGCTCTGAAATGGAGTCGGATCAACGGTCCACACCCTAGATGATTCGATGGTCTAGATCTCTTCGTGATTTCGCACATCGCGATTTCGACATTCTTGATGTGAGAGTTCTTGACAACTCCACCTCCCAGTCCGCGAAACTTCGAAATGGAATCAGCTCAAATTTTCGGCTTTTCACACTTCACAACTTCGAGATTCCTTTCGTGAGAGTCCTTGACATCTCCAACTCCCAGTATCCGAACCTCCGGTATGGAGTCTTTGACATTTCGCAATTTCGTATTTCGCAACTTCGGGTTTCACAACTTCGGGACTCCTGTAGTAAGAGTTCTTGACATCCCCAACTCCTGGTATCTGAAATCGTTCTCCTTCTTCTGGGATTTCGGTGTTTTGCATTTCGTGATTCCGGGACTCCTGATGATGAAGAGTCTTGACTCTTCCAACTCCCGGTACCCAAAATTGTCCTCCTTCTTCTGGGATTTCGGCGTTTCGCATTTCATGATTCTGGGACTCCTGATGATGAAGAGTCTTGACCCTTCCAACTCCCGGTATCTGAAACTCCGAAATGGAGGTATTTCCCAGTCTACAAAACTCTTCGTTTATGTGCCTATTTCGGGATTTTGGGATTCTGGATTTTGCAACTCCAGGACTCCTGTGTTGAAGAGTCTCAACTCTTGACTTCTCAATTTCCCGGTATCCAAAACTCTGAGATGGAGTTTATGCGTCTGATATTTCCATGCCATTATCCCTGCACTGCTGATCTTCCTTGCCTGCCTGTTTGCCATAAAATGAACAAGCACACTCTTGCACTATGTGTGCACCATTTCACTTTCTCTTCTAAGATTACATTACCCTTATTTTCCCATCGTTGCATACTTTGATCTTGCCATCAATGACAAGCACATCTGCCTAAAAAACATGCCAACAATCTCCCCCTTTGGCATTGATGGAAACCCTGAATGACTGCACTAATCTGTTTGGACCTCCAACTGTAGCATCCGGTCTAGACCACTCCTTTTCTCCCCCTTTGACATCAATGTCAAAGAAAACATGCTCCCCCTGAGTTGTTGCAGTATTTTTAGGAGGTATCAGATATTTAATCAATACAAAGCTCCCCCTAATAGGATGGACTCTCTTAGGTGTGAGACGAAATGACACCCAACTTCTGTCGGAGATATTCAAATGGTGTCTTGGCTAGGGGTTTAGTAAAGATGTCTGCAATATGTTCTGTGGTTGGAATGTAATGGACCTTAACAACCTTATTGGTGACCTGCTCTCTCAGAAAATGGTATTTTATGGGAATATGCTTGGTCTTGGAGTGGAGTATAGGATTCTTAGACTCACTGATGGCACTAGTGTTATCATAATGAATTGGGATCGGTGCATCATATTTTACCTCCAAGTCTACAAGTGTCTAAATCATCCATAATACCTGAGTGCAACAGGTAGCAGCAGCAATGTACTCTGCCTCTGTAGTTCATAAAGAAATGGAACCTTGTTTTTTACTAAGCCATGCTACTAATGAGTCACCCAGGAAGAATGCTCCTCCACTGGTGATTTTTCTCTCATCAACACAGTTTGCCCAATCTGGATCTGAATAGGCAGTTAACTGAAAATTCTGATTTCTGGGATACCACAGACCATAAGTCATTGTTTCTTTCAAATACCTAAATATCCTTTTGACAGCTAGCAAATGAATCTGTTTAGGTGCAGACTGATATCTTCCTACCATTCTAATAGCATGCATTAGTTCAGGGCGAGATGTTTTGATGTACAACAGGCTAC
>SNQJ01S0076761.1:34272-51330 GCA_010110895.2 Picea sitchensis
CATGTCTCGGTATCCGAAGTTCTGAAATGGAGCTTGGTTGCACTAGCTCCAATCATTTCAGCATTTCGCATTTCAGCCTTTCGCTATTCTTGTGATGAAGAGTCTCGTCACTTGACTCTTCCAACTCCCGGTATCCGAAGCTCCGAAATGGAGTCGGATCAACGGTCCACAACCTATATGATTCGACGGTCCAAATATCTTCGTGATTTCGCACATCGCGATTTCAGCATTCTTGATGTGAGAGTTCTTGACAACTCCACCTCCTAGTCTGTGAAACTCTGAAATGGATTCAGCTCAACTTTTTGGCTTTTCACATTTCACAACTTCGGGATTTCTGTCGTGAGAGTCCTTGAAATCTCCAACTCTTGATATCCAAACCTCCGGTATGGAGTCTTTGACATTTCGTGATTTCGCATTTCGCGACTTCGGGTTTCGCGACTTTTGGACTCCTGTAGTAAGAGTTCTTGACATCCCCAACTCCCAGTATTCAAAATCGTCCTCCTTCTTCCAGGATTTTGGTGTTTTTCATTTCACGATTCTGGGATTCCTGATGATGAAGAGTCTTGACTCTTCCAACTCCCGGTACCCAAAATTGTCCTCCTTCTTCCGGGATTTCGGCGTTTCGCATTTCGCGATTTTGGGACTCCTGATGATGAAGATTCTTGACTCTTCCAACTCCCAGTATTCGAAACTCCGAAATGGAGTTATTTCCCGGTCTGTGAAACTCTTCGTTTATGTGCCTATTTCGGGATTTCAGATTTCGCAACTCCAGGACTTCTGTGTTGAAGAGTCTCAACTCTTGACTTCTCAATTTCCCGGTATCTGAAACTTCGAGATGGAGTTTACGGTTCTGATCTTTCCATGCCATTATCCCTGCGCTGTTGATCTTCCTTGCCTGCTTATTTTCCATCAAATGAACGAGCACACTTTTGCACTCTGCGTGCACCATTTCACTTTCTCTTCTGAGCTTACGTTGTCCTTGTTTTTCCATCGCTGCATACTCTGATCTTGCCATCAATGACAAGCACATCTGCCTAAAAAACATGCCAACAAAGTTTTTGGTTTGATTAATCCACCAACTAATAGGTTGGGATCTAGGTGCATCATTACTGCGATAGACTATTTAACAAAATGGATCGAGGAAGAACCAGTCAGAGATGCAACATGGAGATAGCTACGCGGTTTTTGTTCGAAAATGTGGTGATGAGGTTTGGACACCCCAAAATAATTATGAGTGATCAAGGAACTCACTTTCTAAACATGAATATTGCAACATTGACAGAGGATTTTCATATCCATTATAAAAAGAGCACCCCATATCACCCTCAAGCAAATGGCACAGTAGAATATTTCAATAAGATCTTGGCACATGCACTGACAAAAGTTTGTAATACAAGTTGGGATGACTGGGAATTGAAGATTCCAGCAGTATTATGGGCATATGGGAGTACAAGTAAGAAGCTAACAATACAGACTCCATTCATGTTGACCTATGGACAATAATGTTTTATGTCGATGGAATTCATAATACTGAGTCTGTGCATTGTTACAATGGCAGTCTTACAAATTCAGGCACAGTGAAAAAGAGAATATCAAAACTTATGGAATTATAAGAAGAACATTTTTTTGTAGTTTTCTATCAACAGGTTCAAAAAGCGCGCGAGAAAGCCTAGTGTGATAGACATATCAAGTAGAATAAGTTTCAGACAATAGACTTAGTATTTCTCTATGAAAATAAGTTTCTATAGCATCCAGGGAAGTTCCAGATGCATTGGTTAGGACCATACGTGATACGGTTCGTAAAAAAATCATGTGTTTCTCAATTGGAAAAACTGAATGGAGAAGTTATGGAAGGACTAGCTAATGGTAGTTAGCTGAAACTATATAGGGACATTCATGCTTCTGCGCACTAGTGTGAACGACACAGAACATGCACCATAGAAATTGTATTAGAGTATAGCAAGAAAATGGAAAATAAAAAAAAACAATAAAAAGTGTTCGAGGTAAAAGACACAAGGATTGGAAGGAAGCATAGGATTATTGTTCAAATAGTTAAACCAGAGAATATCTCAGAGATGAGGTGAACAGGGAGGACGTGTGTGCAAGAAGGAAGATTGGAATGTGAGAGAGGCATACGAAGAAAGCGGGAAATGAAATTAAGTCCATCCATGACGGGACTTGCAATAAAGAGAAAACATGACAATGAAGTAGTGGTGTCGCATAGCCATAAATGAAGATTGGTAAGAATATTTCGATAGGTTTGAAAATCTGATGTCTAATATAACAGAGATACGAAGTTAATGAAGCATTAAGGAAAGTAATGAATTCTAAGGAAAGGGCATTAGAATGTAAGTTTGGGTGTGAATGAGTTCAGAAATAGCTGGAAACCAAGGGATAAAAGCAATTGAAGAGTCGAATGGGAAAAAGTTATTTCCATTTTCATTTCCATAGAGAGAATCAAAAGAAGAGAGAATAGATCCAAGTGAATGGAGAACAGAGCTAAAGAAGTTAGTTGCAGAGAATAGTTACAAAGAACAATGGCACCACCCAAGGAAGCAACGACATCAACATCGACACCAAAGAAACAATGCAGTAAGACACCAGTAGTACTGGTACAGGCAGATACTCCATAAACATCAACATCAAAGTCGAATTTGGTCGACTTTCCAAAGGATTACATACCACCAAGGAAATTGTCAACGAAGCCGGTCCACATATAGAAGGAATCAAAGTATCTTCTAGTGGAGCTAGAAATTCCACTAGGAGTAATAGTTGAAGAAGACATGTTAGATGCAGTGCCAATTCTGAAGTCACAAATAATGACTTGTCAAATGAGAATAAGTTCCCAGAATTAGCCCCGAAAAAAAAATTGAGGACATTCATCAATATAGAGACGTATTTTATCAAAATCGAACCAAAGAAATGAGTAGCAGGATTGGAAAAATCAGGAATCTTGAACTTGTTACAGATCCCGCATTTTGGTAAGAGGAACAAGATAAATGCATGTGTGAATATGTTGTTAAGTTGCATTCATGGAGGATACCTACGGCTGGACAAACCTGTGTCTGCCGATAAAGAGTTGATCTCACATATCACATGGTTTCCCATGGAAGGAGAGGAAACATCAATATTGTTTATAGACAACTCAAACGGGAACGTGTCGCCAGAGAATATGAAGGATAATTTTGGTATGTTCAGAGTAGTGCGTAGACTCGACGTATAAAGAATCAACAACAATTGCATCAAGTTTGCAATGCAAGTTTTATCTTTCAAATTGCTGAGAAAGTGTCCCAGAGATCAAGTGCCAGAAGGAGTGATAGAAGTAGCAAAAAAGTGCATCAAATGCATGCATATGAGTTTGGAGACTTTCCAAGTCAGCCAATTATGCGATTTAAGGAAAGGTGGCATCACATGTATATCCAAGCGAAGAAGGATCCAAGTCAAGAATGGTTTCCTACACAATACCATGTAGTTGAGGAAGAGATGGGACACATAATGGAAGCTTGGGATGATGATTGGAATATCCCAATGACAGAGACAAAGACAAAGAAACTAGGGAAACCAAGCCCCGAGGTAGAATAAATAGATGATGAAGAAAAATAAGAATAGGACACCGAAGGAAATGGTGCAGGAGGAAAAAAAATATAGTCCAACTCACGGGAGATAAGAGAAAGGAAGTAGACACAAGGAAAGTAGTCCCATAACGCAAGAAAAATAAATCTGTAAGGGAACCATCCATTCAATCCCTTATAGAATATGACTTGAAAACACTTGCAGACCAAGTTAAGGAAGCAACGGATGAATATTTTGAGCACACTACAAAACTACAAGAAGAAAGGCATTCAGATATGAAAGCACAAAATTTTGTGTTGCAACAAGTTTTGGAGACCACAAGATTTGCACCAGTGTGATAAGGGAACCATCCATTCAATCCCTCATAGAAGATGACTTCAAAAACATCTATGCAATCTAAGTTAAGGGGAAGCAACAGATGAATATTTTGAGAACACTACAAAACTACAAGAAGAAAGGCATTCAGATATGAAAGCACAAAATTTTGTGTTGCAACAAGTTTTGGAGACCACAAGATTTGCACCAGTGTGAGTAGGAAAACAACTGTAGGAAGAGAATGCAACACAGATAGATGAGGTGCAATAGATGACATGTATCATATCAAGAGAAAGACGATTCATGAATATAACGACGGGAGCCTTAGAGTTCCCCACAACATATTTGAAAGAGAAAGCTAAAGCACTAAGTCATATTGACTTAGTTTTATCTCAGTTGTCAGTCGAAGTCTTATATGGATTACAGACGAGTGTGACAGAGGAACTTCAATTTAACGCAGTGTCAACCTCGATGGAGTTGAAAAAGACAGTCACATATAAAGACATGTTGCAAGCATATTATGACCAACTTAGGTTGCAACTAAACAAGGTTGTACAACGGTCATAGAGAGTGAAATAAGTGATCAAGGGGGTGTATAACATTATTCTAGAAGTACCTAGGGAGGAATATGCCCCATTATAGGAACATGTGACAAAGCTGAGCGAAGCCATTCATGGATGTTTCACTGCGACTACCGACTTAGAAAAATAGATACTCGAACTCCCAAAGGAAAGGGAGAAAGACAATTTGTTGATCAGAATCCTTGTATATATCATAAGCCTAGAAGTAGAATGTGCAACATGGTATGTAGAAAACATGTGATCTTGGACACAATTGATTGAAGATGTGGAGCTTCAAGCGATTGGACAAAAGTTACAAGCTACATAGGACAAGGCATAGAAGTTTAAGGAAGTAACGAAAATACTAACACCAATAGATATGGTAAATAAACAATGCAAGAAAATTGGAAAAATATATAATTCAGCAAATGAATTAGGTAAGGGAGGGTTACTACAACGCATGCAACACCGGAGACATCAGTTGTAGCCAGCCCAACAGGTATAAACAAAACTAACATACACTCGAATGCCCAAACTGTCTGGCCATGCTAGAAAAGTGAAGACCTATTTCACGTGTAGATGGTTGAGGAATGGTGCAAATGGAAACCCAAGTCAAAAGAAAAAGTTGGTAACAGCCAAAGATACATTACAAAAGTTTTTGGCGACATGGAATTAGGCTTGAAGTGGCTTAGGACGAGCCACATGTGAGAGTGTTGGGGGCATGTTGGACCAAGATATTTGTATAGTGTTTGGGAATCTGTATGGGATCAATGCAAAAATTTGGCAAAGAAGCAAAGGCACGTTCACCAGCACATCTAAGGAGCTAGTCTCACAAAGAGGAAGAAGTTAGTTAGGATTTTTGGGACAATTTTCCCACAGTGTAACAAGCTAAGCTCTATTATAAAACTATAAATATGTAATGGGTTTTGGATAGAAGGGAATATTGAATGATAAGTGGTGAACGTTCGAGGGGAAGATCCTAGTTGAGTTGGGTGTTGAGCAATGAATAGTGAGTTGAGTTGAATATCAATCAAGAGGTATGAGTGCACTACAACATAGAACAACTAGGGCGAGTTTGGGTTTTTATTGAATATTTATATATGAGTGCAGTGTGCATGAATGTAATAGAGATTATGAATGAATGAATAAGAAGCCAATCGTTGGGGACGTAGCCTAGTTTCCGGTGAACCATGTTAATCCTTGTGTTCTAATGTGCATGTTGTTATGATGTGTTTGGTTATTATTTTTATTGTGCACCTATGATGAATGGTTAATATACAGATGTTATATATGTTAAATGAATATGTCATAAATAATAGTTAAATGAATATGATGAATGGTTAAATGAATATGTCATAAATAATAGTATTGATATTGTTTCGTGCATAGACATATGGATGAATGTTAAGACTTAAACAATAAGGAATGAATGCCTCATATTCCCCCATGACTATGGAAACCTGGTTCCTGTATTCCCCATAGGTACTTTGGGTGAGAATTCACCTACTTGCGAGTGATGTAGAAAGGGACATTATCTTGGGATTTTTTGGTGAATTAATGAACAAAACCTGAGTCAACATTCATTTTCTTCTATACTTTGTGAATCTCAGTAAAAATTATTTTGTATACTTCTATTGCACCACTTTAATTCTTCAATTTATCCCTAATGTAAAAAATGGTCCTCATACTATAGTCAAATACCACCTACCCCACCCTCACCCACCTCAATTAATTCAAAAAAGTATAACTTTACCAAGTATTCCCACCTATCAATAAGGTGATCCCATTATTCAACATACCTTGGAAGGATTCTCCCCTCCAATGCTAACAATGTTGACCAAAAAATTATCTTTGGGATCGACATGATGTTTCTCGTTTCTATATCTTCCCAAGCTAGTAGGAGGGTTACTCTGAGTAGCCCATTAATATTTGGCTTCATTCAACGACAATGGTTGGGGTCATATCCCTTTCCCATTAAATATTATTAAAATGTTACTTTTAGAGGTTCATTCAAGAACATATTGACTTATCAAACACTAGAAGAGTATCGATCATCAATTTTAACTGAGTTGATCTCAACTCAAGTCAATCAAATGATTCAAATTTTAGTTTGGCCAGTGCCTCAATTATCAATCAAAGGATTAGTCAAGATAAATGAATTTCATATTTATAGAGGTCCTTATCCTACTATCATCTATTGGGAATCTACATCATAGTCATCAATAACACTATGTACAACATCTTCTTGTCAACCTGGATCCCATCTCTATCTTAGGCATGCCCAAAAATTCTATGGGTTCTTTTAGGTGTCAGACGGATTCAGAGTATCCTTCCTTTTAGTGGTCTCCCTTGGGAAAGATCTTATTGAATCCTCCCTTATCAAACCCTGACAACACGCTTGAGTGCTTGAGTCTGTAAATTTAATCCTGAGCATAGGCTAAGTTCGAATTTCTGTTAATTCCGGCAAGATCCCTCTCCATGTTTCTAGACTTCCACTCAATGACGACAATGCGCAAACCTGTACCCGTCTAGTCCTTTGGATTAAAAAAAAAAAAAATGGATACTGAAGACACTACCTGCTAATGGTTGAATTCAACAATAGTGTTGGAATAATTCAAGCCGAACACTATCAATGCATGCCTTGAATAGGGTGGTTGCCCGGTTGGACTATTTGATTGATTTCGTGTCCTTACTTATCAATGAAGTATGAATGATTTGTTTATTCTATTCTATGGTGCCTTGCAGAATAAAATCGACTTCTCTTGTTCTTTGAATCATCGATGTGGAATTTTCATAATTGGAATCGAAACCTTGGGCACACTGAATTAATGTAATGTATGGCATTAGATTTTATATTTCTTGCACCTTTGGGTTTTTATAACTATGATGATTTTAGTTTCCAGACTTCTTGCACATTGGGTGTGGTGTATTAATGATGGTTATATGTTGGGATTTTTGCGCTTTGGGATTGGGTATAGATCTCAGACTTCTTGCACTTATGGATTTTGTTATCTTATGTTTTCTTGGTGTTAACGGATGACAATCCTTATGCGAAGCGTTGAATGTTAAGATTTTACTGTTGCATCAATATTTATTCGTGGGATGTGATGATGTGGGTTGTTGTTAATTAGTGTAAAAATAATCGTTAAGCGTGTCGTGATTCATGATGATGATGTGTCTAAATTGTGTCATAATTGATGGGTAATGCATTGACATTGTTTCGTTATTTATGCAAAAGTTGTGTCAGTAAGGTTGTTATTGTTATGGCGGTTTAATTACCTAACGCAGCGTTAGAAAAAAAAATTACTTGTTGTATGACGATTTTGTTATCGTAACGATGGGGGCGTTACAATATAGGTATAAGGAAACACCATTATTTTACTCTTAATGAGGAATGTGAATATCACAATTTTTTCTGTAGAACTAAACAAAATTCAACATATTCAATTCAAAATATCATATATTACCTTCCAGGGCTAGGAGATGTCTTCCTTTTGTTTCTTAATGCACTCTCCTTTACATACTCCTGAATATTCTTCCAATCCCTCTTGGGAATAGTCGTAGGACGATTATACTTAGGGTTCTTTTTCAATTGAACTCTATATTGATCTCTAACATATTTCAAATATGTATTGGCCCTTCAGATGATTTCATACTTGTTGAATAAATCACCAAACAAGATGACCATATGGTCTACAAGATTCTTTTTCAAATCATTATTTTAGGCATTCCACCGTGTGAAAATGGTGGGCCCGAAAATCTCTAAATCCTTGTCATGCAAGTCCTATAAAAAATATTATTTCCTAAAAAATGACATGATAATTAGATTAAAATAATATGAAATATGTATGTTTCAATCAAATGGAAGGAACAATTTAACATATTCAAAAATACCTGGGATTTTTTTATCTTCAAGGGAACCAAGTTTTCGTCCACCAAATAGTTGATTGAGAGTGTTCCCAAGATTTCAACACATGTTTCCCTAGGATAACAATGCTCTAGTTTCATAGAACTAATATCCTCATGAGATTATCCCTATAGAACATCACGTGCAAGATCTAGCATGTGTGGTGGGGGCATCTCATGGGCCCTAAAAGTTTCATTCCTATGAGCCACAAACAGAGAGGAAAATAGCCTCACAGGTATGTGGCTCATGCTAGGATGTTGTGGGGTTTGTGCATCACTTCCACCAACAACATCCCCGTGACTAGGATATCTCGTTGAATCCAAAAATTCCTATATAAATAAAACATTAGAGTATTTCTCATATAACGATATCAGAAAAAAATTAATAAATAAATATATGTCAAAAATAGTATTTTTTTTTTAAATTGTGCTTACCCCAAATTGTTCTATATCCTACCTTAAAAATTTCATCTTTTCTTTTCCCTCCGCTATAAGTGGCTTAGACCTAGCCAATTCAATGAATTCCCTATTTTCCTTTCTCAAGGCCTTTTAAATTATTTCCATCGGGTTGATGGAATCATATATTTCATCCCACACATTATCATGCTTTGATGGTGTGCTCGTTTACATTAAAAAATAAACATGTTAATTCAATTATTGTAAGCAAAAATTCATATGAAAATCACCGTTATACCTGCTGCGAGCTAGTCAGTGCCTTCCCACGATCACCCTGCAACATTATAAGATGCATTAAAATTTAGAAAGTTAGAAAATAATCTAAGAAGAATGATTTATTAAAATGTATGTTAAATATATAAAAAAAGAAAAAATTAATTACATGTTTGGTATATTGGTAGAACATATTTACCCCCATAATAACAGTTCCTCCATTGATTCGATTCAAATCGTAATTGACTAACAAATATTCCTCTGCAACTATTGTTTTCACTACACATACAAATATTTTTTTTCCTTCATGACCCTCAAATATACAATTGGTTTTCTTTCTTATTGTCCTGAGTATTGTACTATTAATAAGACCTGCAATATTCCCAAATGACTTTGGCCTTCCATCAATATACATCACCACTCATTTATTGTGATCATTTCTTTTTAGCTATACATAACTTGAAGCAACTGCATATCTATGCATACTTTGCATATATCGGACCAACCTCAACCAATATCCATAGTTGTATCGTGGTCTAACATACTCCATCAACTCAACAAGTCCTCCATCTTTCACCTTCATGCCATCCATGGAGAATATCCTAGACCATGTATGGACGACAAAGCAATGCGATAAATCCTCTCATTGACATAGAATTTAGTGTCCAACTCAGGAATTTCATTGGGTACCCATCATCTCACTAAATGTATGTACCTCAAAGGAACCTTGACATCACGTATACTCTCATCGTCATAAGAACATGAACCTCCTTCAGTGAGAAATAATACCATGTACCTACAGAATTTTCTTTGGACCTTTTCACCTCTAGTTGATCTCGCCATGTTAGATGTGTTGGATGTAACACTTTCCCCCGTCCCTATAGAAATTCCCTCAGTTGAGGATGATAGGTCTGACAGGAGCATGTTTGGTTGTACCTAAACTCCATCGAATGAGAAAAAGTAGTTAGAAAAAGGAGAGAATTAATTTGACACTATAAATCTAATGCCAAAGCTAAACAATGTCATAATTTGACCCAATACAAAATTCACATTTCTGTTATTGTTTTAAAATAGTCGAGTTTTGGATTATAAAGGACCTTTGACTCATATATGGAGGCAAAAATGTAATTCAAGCAATTCATTTTCTGGTGTTTGTCTAGCTTCCTAACTCACCAAAACTTACTCTACATATCAATCCAACATGCAACACAATATCAGTGTTATTGAGTGAGGTCCATAAGAATTAGGTTCAAGTATCCTTTGAAAAATTTCATATTAACCTACAATAATAATATTAGTATGAGGTTAGTAGCTCTATCATGGTCTAGTCATCCTGCAATACTTGATTCCAAATTTGAATGTCTTTTATTAAACACATCCTACCATAGTTTGTTGAGTACACCATCTTGGAAATTATTTGTCCTCCCTTGGCATAAAGGGGGCACATGATCTTTTAATTGAATCATTTCTAGCTTATGGCCACATTCAACCATATCCTTGCACCATTGAAAAATTTCCTCTTCCTCTCCAACTAACATCATAGGTGGCTACATTATATTAACATCCATCTAAACATATAAAAAATATATTACTTTTCTTGGATCCATGAATAGGAGCCCTGGATGTGCCAAGATTATCGAGTTTTGATAGAGTACTTGCATTCCCAAAACATATTTTTTTTTGCAATTGTTTTTAACAAGAAATAACACTAGTTGGTGGACTTTAGGGTGGGAAGGGGCATATCATATTGGAATAAGGGAGATATGAAAAAGGAATTGGAATAATGTGTTGGAGCACTAAATATAGTGTCAATCAAACTCAAGGATCGACCAAATCATCTAGTGTGGATTGTTAACAAAATGGGAAGTGACTACAAGCTTAAGTTGGGTTACCAAACAACAAGGGTAAATCATGAATATGATACATGTAATTAGAACTTCACCAAGTTACAATTACATCTAAAAACTAAAATCTTCATATTGTTGGTCCTAGACAACAAAATTTTAACATGGGACAATCTACAAAACAGATCATGGAAAGGCCCTGGGTGTTGTTTCCTATGAAAAAGGATCACAAAGAGTGTAAACCATATCTCCTTCCATTGTCATTTCACAATAGAACTATGGTCAGCAATAAAAAAATGTAACAAGGGGGAAATGTAGGTGGTAGGAGGTAACTGTGGAAGCAACACTTGACAATTGGTTAGAATACAATGATGTGAGAAAGGACCATCATTCACTTGTAAGATTCGTCATATGGGCGGTTTGGTTGACATGGAACAAAGCCTATTCCAACCCAAAGAGTTAAATTCTACATGAACTTACTACATATCTAATTAAATGATAAAGTTAAGCAGGCGGTAAATAAAATAAGGATAGAGGACCTTCAAATCATAACTACTAGCACCTATGGTTTTTTCGATGGGGTAGCAAACAAACTTCCAAAGCTGTGTAAAATTGGTGTCCTTTTGCATGTAACGAACATCCATAAGTTTTGTTTTGAGTGTGGACTAGGGTCCGATACTAACAATCTTGAAAAGTTAAAGAAAAAACTATCATTATTTCCATTGCTAGGGAGGAATGGAGATCAACATTTATGGTAACCCAAAATTGGTTGTAGAATTGTTGATGGGATCAAGAGAACAAAAGTATTAATGTTCATGTTAGCTTACCACAAGCAGAGGATATGAAATCTGCATTCACAAACAATCCAATTCAAACACATTTATAGGTATTTTGACCAATACGTGGATAGGTTATCTAAGCAAGCAAGCAACAAAGAACCATGTTCCCTCTTGATAAAAGTGTTCAAGAGGGAAAGGTAAGATTCTACACTCAATAATAATAGATTTGTAAGAATTTCCTTATGTTTGAGCATCATTGTTTATGTTGTACATACTTGTGATTACCTATTATTTCTTGTTTTTATGAATTGAGACAATCCCCATTTGGGGGAAGTCTTTGTTTTGGATAATATCATTGAGGCCTATAATCATGAAAATGTACTCCTTTTGTTTTAAATAATGGAAAGGTTTACAAGTTCTTTTATCTTAGAAAAACAAATATTACTATGCTTCATAATTTTTGGGCTTTTTTTATTGCAACATGCATAGGATAACCATTATGTTCACACTGTATAATTGTGTTCTTTATAACTTCCTTCCTCCAAGACTTCTCAATCAAAAAAATTTAAGTTGTTGGCCCACTACATCTTCAACAAATTCTGCAAACATGCCATTTTCATGGTTGCTCTTGTCCTAATTCTGAAACTTAAATTTGAAATGCAGCAAAAACTAGAGCAACTAAGATTTTCAGTTCACTCTACACCCAAACAGAAATATTTGATACTCTAAACATTTGAAAATATAAAATTTTCATACATTTGGTTGTTGGTCCACAAAAAGGTTTCAATCTTGTTTCTAATTTGTCTATTCACATGCTTGCAATTTGAGGATTGCACATTAAGTTCAAATGGTTGAAATGTTGTTGATCCATGCATTTTTTTATTGTGATTGTTACATGTTCAAATCTTTATTAATCAAATGTTCGCCTTTTTCTCCTTGAATTCAATGTTTTTCTTGTTATGGAAAGTCTTTCCATACAATGAATACTAGACAGACATTTACCCATATTACACTATGCAAGCACTACCCTCTTATATAGGTTGATGCCCATTTTGCTACACTAAATAACCCAACGGTACACTATGCAAGAAATACTTTCTTATAGATTTTGATGGCCATTTAGCTATACTAAATGGACCAATGATGGTGACATTGTAGCTAAAATTATTGTAATTTATTGGATGATTCCCTAGGTGGAGCTTCCCTGTTGGGTGTGTTTACATGTTTTGAAGTGCACACACTTTTGTTTACATGTGGATTATTAGTTGGTCACTTTCAAATTTTGACATGTTCAATCAACTGATTGATATGGAGAATAGTTTTTGGTATGGGAATTGAAAGGAATTTTAAATTTCATATATGCACAAGTATTTGAATAGATAATTTCAGAGGTCCATTGAGTCTTCCTTTTTTTGTATGCCCGGATTTTGTACACTTTGACCCCTAATATTAAAATAGAGGAAAGGTCACTTAACAATCTAGGCACAATGATGTAAGGTAAGTAATAAACATATTAGCGTAATTAATGGGAAGGAAATAACACTCTATCCCACCTTTCAATACAAGAAATTTAGGGCTCATTAACTAAGAGTTCATGTTCTCTCCATTGACCCCCATTGCCCCAACGAGCATTATCATAATTAAGGTAAGTAATAAACTTATTATTTTGTTTAAGGGAAAAGCATTAACATTGTGTCCCTCTATTAATGAACCTAGATATCTCTACTTGAATTTAACTTTACACGGGATAACAAAACCCTAGATACACTGATAAAAGTTTAACTTTACATAGGATAAGAAAACATGGAAAAAAATAGTCCATTACTCACCATGATCGATTCCTTGTGAATATTGGCTTGAGGTCAAGGTCTTTGCCTCCTTGCACATGTAGTGGCTCGAGGTCTCTGTCTCCTTTCACCATAGTGGCAGAGGTCTTTGTTCCTTGCACTGTAGTGGGAACCAAGGTCTTTGTTTCCTTGTGCGTGTGCAGGGGTTTACTAGCTCAAGCTCTCGGCCTCGACTATACTCTTCCTCCCTTGGTCTCTGTTTCCTTGCACCATAGTGGGCACCAAGGTCTTTTTTTCCTTRTGCACATGCAAGAGTTTGTTGGCTCGAGCTCTCAGCCTCAACTATACTCTTCCTCCCTTTAACCCTCGACAACCATGATKATGACTAACTAATTTAATATTCGTATATATTATAACGAATATTTGTTCATATATATTATATATTATATATGTATTATTATATATTATAGTAATTAATACATTATAGATTTAATATATATTATAATATAATATAATAAATATATTATTCTAATTAATATATATTATATAATTAACTATATAATATACAGTTAAATATATATTAATCATTACCCCTAACACTACAAACCCCTAATACTCTAACCCCCTATGATGATGACGATAATGGTGATGACATTAATGATGATGACAATGGAAATGATGATCATGATGACAATGATGATGATGCTGACAATGATGATGGTGATGATGATGATGATGATGATGATGATGATGATGATGATGATGATGATGATGATGATGATGATGATGATGATGACGATGATGATGACAATGTTGATGATGATGGCGATGACGATGATGATGAAAATGGAAATATAATGATGATCAGAATCGTGATGATGATGACAATGGTGATGATGACCATGGTGATGATGTTGATGATGACTGGGAAAATCACTATGACGATGATGATGATGACCATGACGATAACGATGATGATGAGGAGGAGAACTACGGAAATCATGATGAGGATGATGATGATGTCCATGGATATGATGATAATGATGAGGATGAAAACCCTGATGATGTCGATGATGATGACAATGATGATTATGATGATGATGAT
This sequence comes from Picea sitchensis, assembly GCA_010110895.2. NCBI lineage: Eukaryota > Viridiplantae > Streptophyta > Pinopsida > Pinales > Pinaceae > Picea > Picea sitchensis. The sequence continues at coordinate 48,811 of SNQJ01S0076761.1, forward strand.
GATGATGATGATGATAGCGACGATGATGACCATGTTGATGATGATGGCGATGACAACGATGATGAAAATTTCAATGATGATGACAATGGGGATGATGATGATGACAACGATGATGGGGATGACAATGATGATGATGACAACGATGATGGGGATGACAATGATGATGATGATGATGATGATGATGATGACAATGTTGATGACAATAATGATGAAAATGGCGATGATGATGAGAATGGTGATGATGAAAATGGTGATGATTACAATGGTGATGATGACAATGATGATGATGACCATGGAGATGCTAACAATGATGATGATTGCGACAATCACGATGATGACGATGATGATGACCATGACCATGACCATGACCATGATAATGATGATGGAAATGACGATGACGATGATAATGATCACAATGATGATGATGATGATGGTGATGATTACCATGCACATGACGATGTCAATGATGATAATGACGATGGAGATGATGATGACGACGATTATGATGGAGATAGTGCTGATAATGATGACAATGACAATGATGACGATGATGGCGATGATGATGATGATGATGATGATGATGATGATGATGATGATGATGATGATGATGATGATGATGATGNTGATGGAGATAGTGCTGATAATGATGACAATGACAATGATGACGATGATGGCGATGATGATGATGATGATGATGATGATGATGATGATGATGATGATGATGATGATGATGATGATGGTGATGATGATGATGATGATGATGATGGTGATGGTGATGATGATGATGATGATGATGATGATGATGATGATGACGACGACAACAACAGAAGGTCAAATATTACAATGGGGATTCTTTCATGTTAGATGGAATTGTTGTCGAAGACATTGCTTTTTTAAATGGTAAAAACCTCTTTGCAATAAGACAAACATATAACATTGTTTTTCTTAATAGATCTCACATATAATTAAAAATATTGGCATGTAAGTCGATGTAAGTTGTTGATCCAAATGTCCATGATGGCATAGATAATTCAAAATTACTACAAGATGGGTGATGGGTGGTAGGGGAAACACTATATCATGATGACACTCCCCATAACCTCACCCAAGATGTCCAAATAATACAATTTAGAGTCCATGATGAGTCAATGAATGCCTCAAATCCACAACCATTGCAGTTATTCTACATGGTGGATGGTGAAGGGAACTAATCCTATCCAGATATAGATTGGGGAGACCCCCTTGAGTGTGCTTGTAGAGTAATGATGGTTCTCCAAAGAACGTTTTTACATTTTTCTCCATATGTTCAAAGATCCATAACCAAATCATATCTTCAAAGGTCACTAACCAAATCCACAAATGCATTAATTTAAATTTCACATGCCAAATAGGTTAAGTACACATGCATTGTAGGTATCTCAATACATACACACTTTAAGTTAGTTTAATAAAGTCAACAAAATTTGAATTTAAATTGATGCAAGGATTAAAAAAACACATAGCCAAATCCATTAATGCATGAGCATGACGTTGTCTTGGATAAATCATCAAAAATTAACTTTGAGTTTATGATAATAGAAAAAGGCTCGTAATTGTATCCCTAAATTTATAAGATGATAACAAAGACTTATAAGTAGATCCACAAAATTTAAAAGTTAAATCCACTATGGGTATAACCTAATTGATGGGAGGATAGCAAAAACTCATATCCAAATGTGAAAAAATATATTCTATCTAAATAGATGAGAGGATAGAAAAAACGCATGACCAAATATGCCAACAAAAAGTAAATCTTAGAAAGGTTAATTCAATATGAATTGTACGTACATGAAGACACACCAAAACCTCTTTGCACCTTTTGAGAATCACACTTCTTTTCCTTCTTGAAATTAAATAGGTCTTGTTATAGCACAAGTTGTAGGTTAGGAAAAGCCCAACCCAACCAAAAAACCAAGTGCTACAACTTTGGAATCCAACACCCAATGTCACCCCGATGTAGTTCCCGCACTTCAAGGGTGACTAGGTCACTCTAGGGAGGTGATCCCACTGACCCTAAGGGGAATGAGAAGGATGAATGGAATTGTAAGGAGAATTCCCACGAAAGGTCAAGTGATGGAAGAAATGATTGGTTGAAAATGGTAAGTGAAGAGAGGCAAATGGATACCAAGTAAAGAGATAGTTGTCGGTGCACCTGTACTTGCTCGAGACACAAGAAAATACACTTTTCCAACCAAGTATAGTAATGGATCAGAAAGTTAAGCTTGATTTCCCTAAAATACAGCAGCATACAGGTTAGTAAATCAGCAATATATTACATCCAGATCATCAAGTAAAAGGTCGATATTAGTTAGCAATGTCAACAATACAATTAGTAGCCAATGTGGACCGAAAATAAAACTTCAAGACTAAATAAAGATGGCTGTCATAAAAGAAAATTTCTGCAGCAGTATATCAGCCTTATGTCTGTAGCATTCAATGAAGTACAAAATCAAATCTGACCATAAAAAATTGCCAAAAGCT
>SNQJ01S0076761.1:54566-70165 GCA_010110895.2 Picea sitchensis
GATGGCGATGATGATGATGATGATGATGATGATGATGATGATGATGATGTTGACAATGGTGATGATGATGATGATGATGATGATGATGATGATGATGATGATGATGATGATGATGATGATGATGACGACGATGACGATGATGATGACCATGGAGATGATGACAATAGTGATGAGGACGATGATTATGATGACCATGAAAATGATGATGACTATGACGACTGCGACAATCACAATGATGATGATGTTTATGACCATGATGACAACGATGATGATGATGATGAATGACGACTACAAAAATCATGATGACGATGACGATGATGATGATTTCCACCGTAAAAATGACGTCGATGATGATGACCATGGTGATTATGATGATGATGATGAAAATCATGATGAAGAATCATGATGATGATGACCATGATGTTGAAAATGACAATGACGATGATGATGATGATGATGATGAGGACTACGAAAATCATGATGATGACGAGGAGTAGGAGGAGGACTACGGAAATCACGATGACGATGATGATGATGACCATGGAAATGACGATGAAAATGGAAATGATGATGATGGTGACAATGATAATGATGTCGATGATGATTATGGTGATGATGATGACCATGTTGATGACAATGATGATTATGACCATGCTGATAACGATGGCGATGGCGATGATGATGAAAATGGAAATGATGATGACAATGGAGATGATGATGATGATTATGACGATGAAAATGGTGATGATGATGATGATGATGATGATGATGATGATGATGACGATGATAAAAATGGCGATGACGACGACGATGATGATGATGAAAATGATGGTGATAAAAATGATGATGGCAATGGCGATGATGATGAAAATGGTGATGACGACGAATATGATGATGACAATGAAAATGTTGATGATAACAATGAAGAAAATGACAACAATGATGATGATGACCATGATGATGACGAAAACGATGATGATGATAACGTCTACAATGATGATGATGATGACGATGAAAATGTTGATTATGGTGATGACAATTATGATGAGGATGACAACGATGATGATTAACCCATATAAATAAATACTTTAAAGAGTATAAATCATATAAAATATATAATCACATAACTCATATATTTGATCGCTTTTGCAATATTATTGATTATCTTCTTCTTCATCCAAGCCTACATCTGTATCGTCTAGTTCAAAATTTATGTTGAAAGGATTAGCCATATCAACATCATCATCAACTTCATTTTGTATAATATCATCGCTAATATCATCATTGAGAACATTGTCATCTACATCTGGCTCAACGTTTTCAACTTCTTCATCTGACGGTACATCTACCTCATGCTCCTATTCATCTTCTTCTTCTTCTACTACATTATACTTTACTGGCCTTCCTCTTGGATCATATCTGACAACGTACAACCAACCTACTTTACCTAAAACCTCTAAATAAAAGTATTGCTCACATTGTCTTGGAAGAACATAAGTTTTTGTACCCAGCTCAAATGTCCTTGTATTAACCATGGTAAATCCATTAGAATGCTCAATAAAAAAATTATTTGGATCACGATCATTCATCTATTACCTGTACCATTTAACCTTGAACATAACTAACATGAATTATTTAAATCCACACTTGATTATATCATCCAAATACCAATAATATCTATTTTCTGATATTTTTAATGGATGCCTGTCACTTCTTGTGGAAACATTAGTGACCTGGAAGATTGAATTTATCCACAATCAGAGGCTTTCTTCTTGTCATCCAACTTTTTGATGTAAAATTTACGACCATTTCACCACATAGCCTTGTGGTGTGTCAATTGCAATATGCCCAACACGTAAAAAAGGAATTATCAATCAATAAACATATTTAGAGTTAGGAAAAATTTATAAAAAAACACACCACATAGATTAATATATTGGAAAAAAAACTAAAACATGATGTGGGTCAATAATATGCTTGGCTGTTTATCTTTTAAACCATATTATAAATCAATTTCCCTCTTGGTAATACTGGTATCATGATTACGATGAGCTTCTTTAAGCAAAGTATCCACCCCTTCCTATTATAATCTACCATTACATTGTATACATCGATCTATCCATAAATTCATCCAATCATGATTGTTTGTGATGTATAAATGTAGTGCATCCCACTCTCGACTAACTGTATGAAAAAATAATAAAAATTGCTAATCAGAATAAAGATTAATAATTGATCATGGAGGCTAAATAAAATTTGAAAAAGTGCAATATAGAAATAAATCAATATTAATGCAAAGTGTTATAGATCTCTACTATATAATTACCTTTCACGTTCCTCATTCTACCTTTCCCGACCAGGATCTCCCCTAGTTCAAATTTTTTAATGGAATTGACATCCAAAATCCGAGGCACCTTCATGATTTTTGCTGCTAATTTAGAAAGATATTGAATAACATACACCAAAAATTGATATACCATATAAACCTCCACCAAAGAGCCCTCAAGATGTTCTCTTTGTCTAACGAAATCCTTCAATGACTTCAAGTGCCTCTCCACCATCCACATTGACATTGTGTGTACAGGTCCACACATTTCAATCTCCTCTACTTGGTGTATGGGATAGTATTCTTGTGCAATGAAAAATGTTGGAGGTGGATAATTTTTCATTTGGCATATTAGCTGAGAAATTTCTCTTCTCCAATATTTATATCTTCTTTATGGATTTATTTATATGAAATCCACCTACACATGATATAACAAATCAAATCATAGGTTTCAGTAACAACGTATATATATTGAAAGTAAAACATATGTTGACAAGTTGAGCAACACATAGTTTGCATATAAATCATTAATACTTACCTCATGTATTTTCCAAGATCATATCACTAGTAAATTGGGGTCATTTTACGACGGTAATTTCATTGCACACGCGACATTCTATCGCAAAGATGGCAAAGAATCTTGGACCCTCAAAAATTCGTATGAAGTGTCGTGGAAATTGCGATGACCAAATGATATTGTTTCCTGCGAGATGACCTAAGGATGTCCTATCATTATCGTCGCAAGAGACATGACCTTCTTAGTTCTTCGTCCATGAGATGACTGAAAGTTTGCATCGCAGGATAGATGATCTAAATTTTAAGTTGCATGAAAGACGACCGAGAGATGTTGTCGCATGAAAGAAAACCAAAATATGTCGTCGCACGAAAGATGACATAAATAGGTCGTCGCATGAAAGACGACCTAACAAGGTCGTCGCATGAAAGGCAACCATAGGTAATCTCCCACAAGACAAACTATCCAATGCATCCGGGTGACAAAGTATTAATACTGTCAACGAACTATCAATACCATCGACGAAAAAAGTCGTTGCGAGAGCGACGAGATCTGAGTATTTAAAAAAAATTGAGATTAATATTAACAAAATATCTAATGCATTAGAAGGCGGAATTTCCTAAAGAATTTGACAATTATTGATGTTCAATATAAAGGATATCTAAGATTAAAAAGAGACATAAGATTATGCATTAGGGAATACATGAAAGATGATTAATGCAACCATATGCCCAAGAAGAAGAAAAAATAGTTTAAGGAAGTGATAGGTGAGAAGGTTTTCAAGACACATGGTACTCCATATAAACCGTATTTAATAAAATGGAAGGAAAAAATTATAGAGGAAAGCACTTGATGCGAGGCAGGATAGAGCCACCTTGCTCATGTTACACTCTCCTTCCTTGTGAATAGAAATTCAATACACACATTAATGTGGGAATTAAAGGAATGAACATGAACCCACACAAAATACGATAAACTACTATTTCAAATTGATCACATATATGACAAATACATAGTCGATAAATTGATTGTTACTTGAGTCACCAACTTAATTATTTCACCATAGTAAATGTGGATTATCATTTCCCGCTACCCCCTCTCAACTATAGATCCCTAAGTCATATGTCATCATCTTAACACCCAATCATAATGCATAAAAATAAAATATCCAAACATAGCATAACTTTTTTTAATTAGGGCCTATGTTGAACTTTAGGAAAGGAGAAAAATAAAGCCATGTAGGGTCATTTTAATCCATCAACACCAAAACTATATGTCCCTCATAGAAACATAATTCTTTTTTACTTGCTACACATCATAACACCTATGAAAATTTAGGGGGGGCATGTTGTTAAAACATTGTGTAACTGCAAAGAATGTTCTTATCCCCTTTTGTGGATAAAATAAAATATAAGATATATTTATTATTGATTAGATCAATCCCCTTTTGTGGATTGATCATGTTGGGAATTGTAATTGACCAAATCCCCTTTTGTGGATTGGTCAAACCCTAATTGTAATATGCAAAGTAAGAAGTCGCCCCCCAGGAAAATTAAAGTGGTTCTAACCACCCAGATTGAGAAGTCGGCCTTGCCAGTGAAAAGACACCTCAGTTCAGCACCTGCCAGATTGTATAAATAAGAGAGGTCAACACCTCATTTATACACTCACACAACTCACTCATCTAGTGTGCAAGTATTGAAGGAATTTGCAGTTACCAGTTGTCGGAAGAAGGAAGAGAGAGAGAGGCGCATCTTTAGAAGAGGAATTTTTGTGTTGTTTGGTTCATTGTCTTGGCATTGTATTCACTATCTATATTAAGGAAGTTTTGCTGGGTTTTCTTCCCCATGAGGGTTTCCCAGGATAAATGTTGTGTATCTTGTGATTGTGTTTCTCTCAGTGATCCTATCTATGCTATTGTTATCTAGTAAATTGAAAGGTAACCTAATAATAGCTTAAACTTTAACATGGTATCAGAGATAAGTTGAAGAGAGCACCTTTCATAGGAAAAAGAAAAATGGCATTGTTGTCATACAAGAAAATTAGGGATTTTATTGAAGAATAAATTCATCCCTCAAGGATCATTTTGGCATCCTCAGCGCACCTTCTCAGTGGCTAGATCTCCCGAAAAGTGAAAACCTAGTTTTCACAAAGTACTAGAAGTACCAGAAAACTAGAGTACAAGAAGTACTAGAAAACCAGAGTASCAGAAGTACCAGAGTACCAGAAGTATCAGAAAAACAGAAGCACCAGTCTAGAAATCCATTGATTAAGTTTGAAGGGGTAAAWTTTGGATTTTCAGAAATCTGATTGTACCAGCATACTTGCCTCRGTCCAGCGCATMTTTTGGTGAGTTCAGTTTTTAGATCCAAGAAATTTGTTTTTTCTATTATTTTTATAGCCCAGAGGGMTAGGGTTTCTATTGCAAGAAAGAATGCCTACTAGCATGAGGGTAGAAGACAGACTAGAAGGATCTAGAAACTTCAGATCTTGGAAGCATAGGTTGCATATGATTCTAGACGAGAATGATCTCCTAGAACATGTTACAATGGGTGTACCTGAACCAGATGAAGAAGAGAAAAAGACCAAGCATAAGAATAATGAAAAGAAAGCAAAGAGAATCGTGTCAGATTCAATAAAGGATCACTTGATCCCTCATATTTCCGAAATACAGACAATAAGGAAAATGTATGAAGCACTCAGCAGGTTATATGAAAGCAAATACATTAGCCAAAATCTTTCCTTAAGAAAACAACTTCATAATATGAAAATGGAAAACTCAGAATCTGTCACATCCTATCTTATGAGAGTTTCTCATATCAGAGATCATCTTGCAGCTATTGGAGATGTCATTAGTGACAAATATCTTGTAACCACAACCCTAAATGGGTTTCCAACATTTTGGATTCCTTTTGTACAAGGAGTGTGTGCAAGAAGCAACTTACCCAAGTTTGATAAGTTATGGGCAGATTGCACACACGGAGAATCTAGACTTGTAGACCAACATAAGAGATTAATTTTTGATGAAGAGGAAGCTATTACAGCTCGAAAGAACAAAAGAAGTTCCTTTAGGAAGAACAATAAAGAAGCTAACTCCATAAGAGTTCCAAATAAGAAGAAAGATGTTTCAAAGATCAGATGCTACAACTGTCAAAAGTTGGGACACTTTTCCCATGACTATCCTCAAGGAAAAGGGAAAAGAAAGTATCAAGCACATGTGGCAGAGGAAGAGGAATCTCCTCCCTCAAAGAAAGCTTTAGCATAAATTGAGGGTTATGTACTTTAAGTTGAAGATAATTGATCTGAAGAAAGATAGCAAATGGTGGACTCCGTAGAGCCTCCCCACACACAAAAAAACAAAAGATAAGTATTCATGTTTATTTTTAGTATCTAGTTTACCTTATCATTACAAGTTATATTTTTTGTGAGAATGTTAATTAACCTTGTTTTATTTCAGGGTCTATGAAGACTTATGAAAGAAAAGGATAAAGAAAGAGATAAAATATGTATTTCATAAGTTAGACAGCATGAGAAGGACGTATGATATGGTGACAGTCAGTAAAGACCAGACAATATCCAGTAATTATATAGGAGCAGGAGGCTCCTAAAGATGCAAAACAGAAATGTTCAAGATGAAGAAAAAGATGGATACTCGGATATAGTGGATGAGATGCATGTAAATACAAGTTTCTCTAGTATCGTTCTTATAGATGCAGAGGGAGCAGGTTGATCCAGTATGAAGTCAGAAAGAAATAAATTTTCAAACTCAAGAAGGCACCCAGGATATTACAGAATAATAACTTCAAGGATAATGATTAGAAGCTATTAGTTTGGTGCAAGAGTGAGCCTGTCTCCAAGTTCGAAATGGAGGATTGTGATTTGATGCAGTCAAGAAAGAAAATGGATGGTGCCCATCATATGGGTGTCATGGTATTATTCCATGGAAATATTTTGGACCACAAGAGAAGAGACCTTCATAGAGAAGGAATGAGAAATCCCACTGGTAGACCTTCATAGAGAAGGAGAAAGAGAAGATACCTTCGTAGAGAAGGGGAATGAGAAATTTTCCAAGGTTGGCCTCTGTCCAAGTGTTGAGTTTTGGATACTCTAGGGACCTAATAGAATACCCTCATAGAGAGGGGTGTGACCACCCTCGTAGAGAGTAATGTGGATGTTCCTCCAAGTGCTCCGAAAAGATATTTTAATGACTGTGGTTGAGTTATTAATTGCATGTGATTATTAACCATTCAGGAAGGTTAATGAAAGAGGATGAATATGAGAGAATATATATCAGCCACAAAACAATTTACAGATCTGAAATGAAGCAATAAGAACAGCAAACCATAACAAGATAAGTGATAACGGAGTTTGACACAAAATTGCCTACATCTTTGGGCCTTTGTCTCAGTGGGGGATGCTTCTTTATTAATTCTTCAATGCTTGAAAAGTACAAAAAACGTACATCAAATGGATCTCATAATGGTCTCACTTTTTTCTTATCGACCTCAGAAATTCAACACAACTGACGGCACTGAAAAAGACTGAGTGTAGCTCCCAGAAATGGCCCGCAAGCGTCTACTCCTCAACAGCGTCCCTACATAAAAATGGCTTTGGCTTGGCTTTGCTTCAACATAACTATGATACGATTGTCCCCCATGGCCTCAAACATGCCTGTTTTTTATAGATCTAAAGTTGGTTATCATTCCCCAACTTCCTCCCAAAATCTGGGCTTAAAAAGAGCCCAATATCTCCCAAAAAAGGGCCGAATCCTCCATTAACAGGCTTAAAAACAATAAAATATCCAAAAGCATAGGTAAAAACCCACTTTATGCAAATATTTGGGGATAATCCACTTAAAATGGTGCATGACCCCCATTTCTCGGTCACATGCATCTAATTTTGGCCAAGCACTGGCCCTTAAATCGCGTTAGCTCTTCCATTTATGGGCACGTCCCACAGGACCTGTGGGCTAACTGATAAACCCCCTCACGCAAATATGGGGATAAACCCCTGGTTATGTGGCATATCTGAATCCAAGGGTAGAGAGGTAGGGCGTTGGTGGTTATGGCTTATGTCACGCCCCAGTTGTATGAGTGTGACCAATGACCACGGGCTGGGGCTTAGCCCCAGCCCCCTTCTCTCGCGCCATATTAAAACATTACAATATATATATAATCAAATGCACATCATATAATAAGAAATATGTGTGGCGCGTTGGTGTTTAGTCATTTCTTAAGGCTTGGGCTTGGTGGGTGGTCGTGGGTTCAAAACCCATGGACCCCAAAACATTTTTGGAATTTTCCCCACACTGTTGACTAGGTGCCACGTGGCTGCCCATGCTTGGGCCATGTGGCACCACCACATTTTTCCAACCACATGCCACGTGTCGGTACTTTATTGTTCCATGCCTACATCATCTTACCAATCATTGGTCACCACATGTCATCACCTGCCTCTGTCACTGCCACGTGTCACTTCTAGAGAGTGCCACGTCACCCTTTGACTGTTGACTTGTTTTTGACTTTTTCCCTGTTTGGAAAAATGGTCAGAGTGTGATAACTCTCGCATACGACATCCATTTGAGAAAGTAAATATATGGTCGGAATCAGTGTGATGAGCCGGTCGCAATGGAATTGGTTTCAGCTGATTTCAAGAACTTTCATTTTTGAGCCTTTTCTAGACCTGGCAGCCTCTTGGATCCAATTCTGGATCACCAAGGGGCAGCAGGCAGATACTCTCCTCTGTCCAAGGATTGAGTATCCTATAACACAAACCTTGACCATGTGGAATGGTTAGTTGGCTCTTGAGGTTTGTGTTGTGATCCTGCGTGGATCATGCAAAGGGAGTCTAGTCTTGGCCAGGCTAGCATCTTAGCTTCTCTAGTTCATGTGGGATGACTAGGAGTGAAGCTATGGTAGTAGTCCTCCCTAGTGGATGGGTGAGATAGATGACTACAAGAGAAGGGATAACATAAAAGGAATGGAAAAACTCATAGACCATATTATGTGTTTAGATAAGACATCTTATGTGTGAAGCTAAGATATCTTCTGTGTGAAGATAAGAAAGAGTATCTTTTGCATGAAGATGAAAGAAATAAATATTTTCCTCTGCGCGAAGATAAAGAAACAAAACTTCTGATGATTTATAGATATGTCAGTCGGTGATCATGATGCCAAATGACCAAGTGGATTATATTGATGCCTCCTGTTATCTAGTTGATGATGTTGCTCAGCTGATCATGTTATCCAGTTGATGATGTTACCCAGTTGATGATGTTGCCCAGTTGATCATGTTATCCAGTGGATGTTGCTACCTAGATGATGTTGACATCCAATGACCTGTCAACAAATAAAGAATATCCTTGTTAAGAGGGAGTTTTAAAATATTGTGTAACTGCAAAGAATATTCTTATCCCCTTTTGTGGATAAAATAAAAGATAAAATATATTTATTATTTATACACTTACACAACTCACTCATATAGTGTGCAAGTATTGAAGGAAGATGCAGTTACCAGTTGTCGGAAGAAGGAAGAGAGAGAGAGAGGCGCATCCTTAGAAGAGGAATTTATGTGTTGTTTGGTTCATTGTCTTGGAATTGTATTGGCTATCTATATTAAGGAAGTTTTGTTGGGTTTTCTTCCCCATGAGGTTTCCCAGGATAAATGATGTGTATCTTGTGGTTGTGTTTCTCTCATTGATCTTATCTATGCTATTGTTATCTAGTAAATTGAAAGGTAACCTAATAATAACTTAAAATTTAACACATGTGTCATAGGAGATACGAATTGAAACACACTAAATACGAGAGTTAATATAATTGACAACCTATATCATGTACTGCACATAGCCTATTAAGAATGTTCAAGTTTTAAAAAGTGATGAAAATACAACAAATACGACCAAGTCTATGCTTTTATTTCTTCCTCAAATGCAATAATTGAAAGATTACATTCATAGCATGAAAAAAATATTGGAAACATTATGAAAAAGGTTGGACTATTTTTACCTAGCCTTGTCCCAAATTTATCAAAACTTTACAAGTGAAAAATGAAATCAAAATATGAAGAAAAATGGGCAAGCTTTAGGTAAAAATTTATAAGTTTTACCTCGCCTTGCCTCAAAGTTTTCAAAACTTTATAAGTGAAAGATGAAATAAAAATAAGGAGAAAAATGAGGAAGCCTCTATTTCAAATGAGCATTGACCCTCCAATTTGACAATGATTATGAAAATATTAAAATATTAGAAACAACCAAATAGGTTGTATCAGAAGAAATAAAAAAATAAATAGCTTGTACACCTCTAACTTAGAGGAGACAATATATTTACCGAATGGTCTTTAGACCTCTATGGGTACTCATGCCATCATTCAATGATGTCATATTCAAGAGAATATAAGTATATTGAAATATGAGCTCAAATTTCCCCTAAAATAATTAGCTAAATCTTGGCAATACCTATGTTTTCCACATTTTCATCCCCTTTTTATCCCTTTATATGGAAATGAAGCAATTCGTAGTTAAAAAATGATATATATATATATATGCATTTTTTTTATATATTAAAGTAATAAACAATTAGTTTTTCATCCCCTTTTTATCATGTTAAAAACAAGAGTGACATAGCAACAATTATCTTGTTCCTTTTAACAATGAATGTTAAAAAATAAAGGAAGGTTGAGAGAGCCACTAAGACATACATGGAAAATTGATTAGGACATATGTGGAAAAATGATTAGGATAGAAGAACAACTATTTATACTATGCTATTAGGAAACTATTAAGAGTTAAAATACATCTAATTTTGAGCTAGCTAAGATCATGGCTCAAAGGTCATGTTATTTACATACCCATGTTCTCACTGTGCTTTGGGAGGCTTGCATTAAAAACTTATAAATATTTGATTCTCCACCTCATCTACTCATAAAAATTCAATAATTCATAACACTCTTCAAATCATTGTCCCCAAAAAGGGGATGAATAGTAAAAACCCATTAGTATCCCATTAGTACAACTTTTCTATCACTCAAGGAAAGGAATTCCCTACCCATAGGGGTGTTAACTCACTAATAGATAGATACCTTACCTTTCTCTTTGAGCTCCTCAAACATTGACTAATATCAATCAATATTGTCAAAGGTGATAGCTATTGTTACTTAGGAGTTTAACATAGCTCTAGGTTATATGTGCATGTATGTATTTATTTCCATTTACAAGTTCTCCATTTATACCCCTAATCTTCAACTAGTCAAGGAGGTTGGTGAGGCCACTTGAGATGACATTTATGAAAATTTCATTTGCATCACATGTATTTTAGCTTCAAGATTCTAATCAATTATGCCCACAAGTTTTTATTGTTAAGGGGAATTTGATGCAAGAGCATTGTTGATAGTAGAAAAGAAATTTGTGCATATAGGCACAAAAGGAGAGTATGTGCGAACATGTGTTAGATTTGACGTATGTGTGCAAGGTAGAAATGAGTAGGATTCAAACAATATATGTATGGGGAAGTAAACATAAATGAATGTATGGAAAGGCATAACTAAGAATGGTGCACAATAAATAGGTTCAAGGATAGGATGCATAGAAGAAGGTTTTGCACATGAAGGTGTGCAATGTAGTTGAATGTATTCACGAGGAATACTAATAGTAATTTATAAAACCATCAAGAAGGAATATTTTACAACCTACACGTGGATGTTTTAGTTATATGTTAGTGGCGGAGACATATATAAAGGTGCAGAGCTTGAAGGATATTACGTTGGATTACATAATTAATGAGGAGACTCATACAAGATGACTTTATTTATATGTAACAAATAATAATAATCATAATTGAAGAATCTGTAACTAATCTGATCAATGTAACTAAATTTTGAGAAAGAAAACATGATGAACTTACCTAAGGTCCTATGTTTGAAGTATATCCACAACTTGAAGTTATTTCACTTATTATTGATTGCCTCTTCTGAAACATGCAAAAACTTGTGCACATAAGACTACAAGAAAAACTAGTTATACTAATAACTAACTAATCAACTTGATCAAATGTAGAAAGATTCATTGCGATTATAAGCATTCTAAACATGTTTTCACTCAATGATGAGGAATCACATATCACGAACACTATATATCGAAGGAATGTGCATCTAAGATGAAACGGCCTGAATAAGATCCTCTTGGTTTCGATATTAATTTATTGTAGCCATATGATCTTCGAGAAAACCTCCCTCGATCTGAAGGAGCAACAAGGAAGTCAACATTGACTATGTTGTTTCTCTGTTGGATCGAGAGAGGTTTTCTCCAAGAATAAATGACTCCAATAAAATTTTCTCTACTAAACAGGGCCAACCACATGAAGGTGGAAGCTCCTATGGCCCCTTCCCCCCCCCTCTCACATAACTCTCACTTCCCCAGTACCCAATCTATATTCTAATATAAAATGTGCATTAAAAATATTCAAATTTGATAAAAAGTGATTGTAAAGATTTAAATGAGGTTTATCATTCAAAGGAATATGTCATAAAAAAGAGTTTTTATAAATGAGATTTATTATCCAAAATATGTTCCAAATATACTAGCTATATAATATACATCAATTTGTCTTATAAAATTATCATACATCATAAATTTATTTTAGTCTTCTTTAGTTTTCTAGTCTAGTTCTTAAGTCATTCATAAGGCTCCATGTATTCATTGTCTAGGGGATCTTCAACAACTGATGTTGCTTCAATCCTCTCACATCGAGCATGCCTAGTCTCATACCCACAACATGGAGGTTGATTTGAGGTGTCATCGCCTACAAAAACAAAAAATATTAAATTTATATGGATAATTTTTAAATATCATTGAAGTAGTTCATTAATATTAAAAAAAAACTCTGCAATGTAATTATTTTCCTAGTCCACTAGTGGGCACCGTTGGAATGGATTCGTTGTACTCCTGATCTTCAGGTCGAGGAGGCCCAACTATGACATTCTCTGTCATTAATATGACAAAAACTATAAGGACAAAACCGTAAATGTATAAGTAATAAAAATTAAAAGTACAAAATTTATAAGTACAAAGGTATTAAGTATATGATTAATATAAATTCATTTTACCATCCTGGGACTCAATCATAGGAACATCGTCGGGTTGCACCCCATTAGGATTGGTTTGTTGAGGAGCACCATGATATTCTGGCTACACTGCACTATCAACACATTATTGTCCAATACTAATGTTTTCGTTGATAGTGTTTCTCTCCTTATTAAAACAAAGTAAGACATTAAAGTTATGGACGATATAAAAATTTATGTATTTTATAAGTAATGAAAGGTTAATGTGGGATTATTTATATGTACCTTATCCCACAAACTATATCTTGGGGTCTGCCCCATGATTTTCCTATGATCAACGACAAATTTATAGTTGTACTTGTAACCAATTCAGAGGTCTTCCTCTATGGTTTCAGTTCCAAAGTCATTGCCCTGCATTGCATATAATTATGTATTTTTAATGTTATTGGATGCAATTACCTGAAAGTTGTAAGGAGATACAAATAATATTGTTAAGATGTTTGGGATCTTACGTTTCGTGATTATAACCTCAAGTAGCCACCCTGGCCTAACCTATGCTGTCCATGTTTGGAAATCCTTGCTCTGGTTTCCTTCGAAGTGTCATGCAACCTATCATAAAAAATTTCAAGTATGTTATATACCACACTTTTATTTAGATCTAAAGAAAATCAAAGGTATTGAAATCAAAATGTTGTAATTTACCATCGGGTATCAGTGATTTGTTCTCCTGTTTTTCTTAATTTCTTTTCTTTTGCATCATTAATGAGTGCCTTCCACTCCCTCTCTGGAATCAATGGGGGGCACTCATACCTAGCGTTGGATTCCAAGTTTCATCTATACACACCCCTCGTATATTTGAAATATTCACCTGCTTTAGAGGCAACCGCTTTTTTATTGAAGGTCTCTACTCCAAAGACACCTTCAAGATAATCCAAAATTTCATTTTTGAGGTTGGAATTCTGGAAATTCCACCTCGTGCGTACGATTTCCCCAAAAATCAACAAGACCTTGCTCTCCAGGTGCCTATAAAAATGGTCATTTCCTACACACAAAAATATATGATCATTAATTTAAAAATAATAATCTCAATGATTTAAGTTTTCGATGGACAACATGAAATAGCTAAAATATGAAAAACTACCTGGGAGTCTTATATGTTTTAATGGAAGTCTATTATCATCGACCAAAAATGTGCATGGAAGAATCCTTGTGTTGGTCACACATCTAGCTCCAGGAAATGCAACCATATCAACCACACCATCAACTTCATCTCTGTCACCATCTCTATTAGAGATTGGCCATTGTGTGGATTTATGGCGGTGTGTGTCATGGCTTCCATCTAATGGTGTGGAAGATGGAGAAGTAAACAGTCTAGCATATATATGATGACATGTGTCAGGAATCTATGGAATCTCTGTAGTGTCGCTACTATCGACACCGGGTTAAACATGCTCCAAATATCTCTATATAAGAAAGAATATTTTTTCGTTATATAATGTAAAAGTTAAAAAACAAACTATCATACTTGAACTTATCCATACATAAAAAAAAATCACTTTAAATTATAGTTGTTACCTGATATGTCCTAAGTTGTGTCATAACCAGATTGGTCCTTTCTATGATGTCTGCAGTTTGATCTGCACGGTCTAACAAGCGAGCAAGTTCCTTGTTCACTTTAATGATCTTATTTTTAATAATTGCCATTGGATCATGGGATGAATACAACTCCTCCTTGTCGGGGGAATCATGATCATGGCCTCCAAACTACATATTTCAATAAAATCATTGTTAATTTAGTTATATAAACAAATGAAATAACTAATCTTCACACAAATAAAATTATACAAACAAATAATAAAATTCACGTATAATCAAAGTCGAATTTATTAATCGTTTACATGTTCTGCGGCTGCCCCTTTTCCACGATCATCCTGCCACATTATAATATAATTAAAACCTTGAAAAATTTAAAAAAATGTTAACGATAACAAAAACCTGACTGCCACACAAATAAAATTATATAAATAAATAATAAAATTTGTATTAAGTGTAAATCAAAATTGTTAATTGTTTACATGTTCTGCGGCTGGAAATTTTCCACGATCAACCTCCCACATTATTATAAATTTGGGACCATAAAATATTTCAGACATTGTTAAAGATACAAAAAATATAATGCAATAAGTATAGGTTTCTTAAAGAGGTGTTGCATAAGTACCCGCACACTATTAGTCAATGTTTCTAATCTATTCAAATGGTAATCTTCTAATAACTCTTCCTCGGGAGCTATCTTTTTTATCGTGCACACGACTACCCTATTCCCTTCCCATCCCTCATATATGCAATTCGGTTGCTTGTTTGTTTTCCCGGGTCGTGTGTTGTTTAATAACCCTGTGATATTACTAGAAGCTTTAGGCCTTCCATCAATATAGATAGTGGCTCCCTTATTTTTATCATTGTTTATTAGTTGTATATAATTTGTGGCGAGTGCATATCTTCACATAGTTCACATGTACCTGACCACCCGCATCCAACTAATATAATTGTAACAAGGTCTGGCATAGTCCATCAATTCAGTTATTGTATTGTATTTTACAATTATTCCATCCATGGAAAATATCCCCAGGCCATGTAGGGAGGATGGTGCAATGCAATACATCATATTGTTGAAAATGAAGTTAGTGTCTAACAGAGGTATTT
>SNQJ01S0076761.1:70215-82840 GCA_010110895.2 Picea sitchensis
AAGATACAAAAAATATAATGCAATAAGTATAGGTTTCTTAAAGAGGTGTTGCATAAGTACCCGCACACTATTAGTCAATGTTTCTAATCTATTCAAATGGTAATCTTCTAATAACTCTTCCTCGGGAGCTATCTTTTTTATCGCGCACACGACTACCATATTCCCTTCCCATCCCTCATATATGCAATTCGGTTGCTTGTTTGTTTTCCCGGGTCGTGTGTTGTTTAATAACCCTGTGATATTACTAGAAGCTTTAGGCCTTCCATCAATATAGATAGTGGATCCCTTATTTTTATCATTGTTTATTAGTTGTATATAATTTGTGGCGAGTGCATATCTTCACATAGTTCACATGTACCTGACCACCCGCATCCAACTAATATAATTGTAACAAGGTCCGGCATAGTCCATCAATTCAGTTATTGTATTGTATTTTACAATTATTCCATCCATGGAAAATATCCCCAGGCCATGTAGGGAGGATGGTGCAATGCAATACATCATATTGTTGAAAATGAAGTTAGTGTCTAACAGAGGTATTTCCTTAGGTACCTATTGTTTCAACAGATGCTTATACCCGAGTGGAACCTCTACGTCTCCTATTCTCTCATATTCATAAGAGCATGATCCTCTTTCGGCAAGAAAAAATTCCATGCGTCTACAAAATTTTCTTCTGACCTTTTCACCTCTAGTGGTCCTTGTTCACATATCATATGATCTACTAGATGCAATCACATTTCCCTCGACTATTTTTCATGAGCTTCCCTCACTCGAGGAAGAAATATCTGACAGGTACCTATTTGGTTGTACCTTCAGTCAATCAAATCAAATATATAGTTAGCCAGGATTGTAAGAATATAGTGAGATATCTAAAATGATACAATGAAGTCATCACCTCTCCTAATCGACTTAACCACATTGGAACTTTGCTAAGTGATTAAAGAAGTTATTTTTTGTTTTCTATCAAAGGTCCTCTATTTCAAACTTAATTTTATGCTAATTATGAGTGACAAAATATTGGTTCAAAATCCCCTAAGTGGGCATGGAAGAGTCCAAGTGAAAGTAATGGGTTATTTTTATGTCATAGATACACCCCTCATAATGTGATAGCTTACTGAAGTGATTCCATAAGAAGTATTCCCCCCCACAAAAAAAAATATGTGAAAGAAAATTCTATAAGATGTTAAGAGAACGATATGAGGAAGAAAATACATGAAGGGAATTGGCAATAGTTGTTACTACCCAAGCTCTTTGTTTGTAATTTTTCTTTTACTACAATGTGAACATGTCCTGATATATGCCAAATTTGGTAGCATCGACAGTGATTCTCCAATGAGAGGACATGTGGGCCACCCTGAGGCTAGTCAGGGAGATTTGGAGAATCAACCAGTCCTATGAGTTATTGAAAAAATCCAGGAGGAAATTACAACCTCTGTGAGTCAAACCAAGAGTCAAGATGAATGAGATGCTATATGATCTTGTGATTCTAGCCAAGGTAAAGGAATAAACCTTGTAATTCTAAGGCAAAATTCTATAAGTATGTCTATTGCAAAATCCAGGGGGAAATTTCAACCTATGTGAGCATAAACAGACTAGTGAAAATGTCAGGGGGGACGTACAACCTCTGTGATCCTAGTCAATCCCTGTAAGCCACGAGAAAAATTCAGAGCATCTAACAAAAGTTAGGTTGAACGTAAAATTCTTATGAACTAGACAAATAAGACATATAACTCTCTATCTTCATGCCATCGAGATCTAAATTCATTATGGGTGATATCATATAGGTGGATATGCTTTGAGGTCATTTTGGATGATGATTTGGCTTCCCTATCACAGTTGCACAAAGTGTGGATTCATTTCGCTGTGCAATTGATTTCTTCATCATTTGTGCAACGAACTTGCACAATGACTTTGTGCAATGAACTTGTGGTTGAACAACTTGTTTGCACTATAGATATAATTAGTACATGGATAGGAGAAACGAATCCCTTTGAACATGTCCCTATTTTCCTACAAGTGGGGGATATTACTCCAAAAACCACATGTCCTTTTAAGCTCAATTCTCATTGGTTGAAGGAACTTGAGTTCAGAGACCTAGTTTCAAATGAATGAAAACGTTATGCTAGGTAGTTGGTGGATTTTGCAAAGTTACTCTTTCTTAGTGAAAATATAAAAAGAATCTAAAGGAATCTAGAAGGACAAGAAATCCATGCGTTGCAAATTGCCTAAACCTCATGCCTAAACCTCATGATTTGTTGATGATAGATATAGTAATCATGAATGAAGTTGCAACTAACTACTTCAATTTGACCATTTTTGGGGGGTTGAAAAAATGTATAAAAGAATAATTGACAACCTAAAAGGTTCCATAATGATTTCCAAAAGAGATTGAGAAATTGAGAGTTGTGATCATAAATGATGGCCAAAGGTGAGATAAAATTACTCCATACAGGTTAAAATAAGAGTTTGACAACTTTAGAGGCACCAATAGTGTTGTGGCAAGTTACAAATACTAGCTTCTTTGAGAATTTGTATAGTACTTCAAAGATTCAATCATGTTTGCATTGGGTGGTAGGATAACCACTAAAAAAATCCATGAAGGGAATTGCCAATGGTTGTTACAACCCAATCTCTTTGTTTGTAATTTTTCTTTGACTACAATGTGAACATGTCCTAATATGTTAAATTGGGAGCTTCGACAATCATTCTCTAGTGAGAGGCCATGTGGGCCACCTTGAGGCTAGCGAGGGAGATTTGGAGAATCAACCAGTCCTGTGAGGTTTTGAACAAATCCAAGGGGAACATACAACCTGCATGAGTCAAACCAAGAATCAAGACGAACAATATGTTATATGATCTTGTGAGTCTAGCCAAGGTAAAGGAATAAACCTTGTAAGTTTAAGACAAAAGTTGATATGTAAGTCTAATGAAAAATCCAGGGGGAACATACAACCTCTTTGAGCATAGACATACTAGTGAAAAATTCAGGGGGAACGTACAACCTTTGTGAGCCTAGTCAAGCCCTATGATCCAGGAGCAAAAGTCAGGGCATCTAGAAAAAGTTAGGTTGAACGTAAAATTCATATGAGCTAGAAACAAACATGTAGAGGCTAGGTGGATGATATTATTTCAATGAAAATATTGTTGTAATATAATGGAAGAAGGAGAAAACAACTAACTACATTCATAGCATCAACTAGGAGGAATTCTGACTATGTTTTTTAGAGGAAATTACAGTGCTTGATTGCTTGATCTAGAGCATCAAAATCATACGAATTCCAAACCATTACTTTCCAATTAAGTATATGCAGGTTACAGATGAAATGAAAAGAAAACATGAAGAAACATACACAAGAGAGAAACACACACTTCAGATCATCAACACAAGAATCTATGGTAAGAGTAGCTTTATACTTCTGATTGATATTCCATTAAAATTTTCAGAAAATTACAAAGATGCTCAAAAATATGTCTCTTCTACGCTTTTCCAACCCTTAGTACATTCAAAATTACAAAATATAAAGGAAAAAATGCTTCCCCAACCTGATGAGGTCAAGATCAATGACTATCCTATAGTTTGGGTTTAGTTACATTGAAAATAGGAGCTAACTACTAAAATATAGAAGTCAACTTATTACATTAAAAGCATCATAACAACTTTGAAAATAAGACATCTAACTCTCTATCTTCATGCCATCGAGCTCTGAAGTCATTATGGGTGATCCGGTACAAGTGGAGATTCTTTGAGGTCGATTTGAATGATGATATGGCTGCCCTGTCACAATTTCACAATGTGTGGATGCAATTCACTACACAACTGAGTTCTTCAGCACTTGCGCAACGAACTTGCGCAGTGAGTGCCTTGTTTCCATTTTATTCACTTGTTTGACCTAGAGATAGAACCTAATGACCATTCACTAATATATGAACTTAGAGGCATACAATATGGATCTCTGGAAACATTCACCATTCGTCAAAACAATTATTTTCCCATCAAAACACAAAACGTTGGAGGTTGTAAGGTTACAAAATGAGATTTATTTTCATGTTGATATAACCTGTACATATTGCTATGCTGAAGTAACTTTTATATCACCTTCAAACTTTCTTATCTCATCCAATCTTTGTCTGTCGCGGTGAAACCCATTTCTGCAAAAAATGACACTTACAACACTTGTGCAATGTGCCCACGTTGCAAAAGTTCTATGTCTTACTTATCTTCAATGCTAACTGTCATAGTGTGCATTTGGGTTTGCCAGGTTATGTATATAATGTAACTAATTTCAGCACACTATAGCTTGCAAGTTTTCATAATATCTTCAAAATTAGGGTTTGGGTTTTATCCCCTGCTTATGATGACAAAATATCAAAAGGGAAAAAATTGAATATTGCCAGCTCAATGATCTTATACTTCAGCTACTTCYGCAACTAAGTCTAACTTTCTCTTAGCCTCATTATCAATATCAATTTGTTGTAGTGTTTGCCTCAGAGCTTTGTTTTATTTCTTTAAATACAAGTTYTGTTGGTAAATGTGCTTGAGCTACTTTTGCAAAGGTAAAAACCTTTTTACAATTCTTTTGTTGTTATAAATGRCCTCATGACACTGGTTAATGATTTCAAAGGTATCCTTCATGTGTGCTCTTTGTTCCTCCCTCAATTGGATGATAGTATCTTGTGCTTCCCTTAACTGATTTTTTAGCCTTTTAATTGTACTCTCACCTTCTCCAGGTGAGATATCTATCTTTAAAATTGTTCCAGGCTCATCATCTATTGAGGGTTATCTTTCATAATGTTTCATTAAATCCAATTGGTTAGCTGCAGATTGGTTAGAGGAACACTGGGCTTGGAAACATCTACTACTTCAGAACTCTTTTCAACTGATTTCTTTTCCTTTTTCCTCTTGGGTCTGTCAGGACTTAATGGTGTTGTCTTTTTCACTGATAACGTGGTGTCCTTCTTTGATTTAGGAGTACTAATAGCCTCTTTAATAATTTGTTTCTTAATTTCTCTATTTTAAAACTGTAGCTGTGGGATTTCTCAAGATGATCCTACAACTCCATGATTGTCTTGTCCTTTTCATCTGCGGGTATCTGATCCTTGTAAAATTCTTGAGTTTTATGCTCAAGAGGTTGTTTGTCCATGATGGGTAGTCTCTTTGTTGTTGACCTTGTGAGAGGTTTTCCAGGTTTCAATATCTCAACAACTTCAAGGGTGAATTGTAATTTTATACCCTTCTTTTTGGTTTGCTTTCTTACTGAAGGTTCTCCAATCTCTTTTCCTTTTCCATTGTCTTGATATATTGATCTATTTTCCTTCCTTTTACTGGAACTCTCAGGGGATAATATGGTTTCTCTTTCGATTTATGAGGGAGTATCCTCTTTGTCCTGAGGGTTACCAAAAATATCTGTTGTTATCGCTGCTGAAACTAAGAAAGAATCCCATTCTTTATTATGTTTCATGAGTTCCTCTAACACCAATATCTTAATCAGAGAAAATTGAAATAAACTAGGCTCACTATGATTTGTTTTTTCTTGCACCCTGTCTGACATCTTTCCAAGACTTCTATAGAAATAAAAGGGTAAATTTAAGGGATTTTTACCAGTAAAATGCATTAATAACCTAATGTGATACTGATACACTCTGTAGAACCTACCCCCACAAGTAAAATATCTCTGAACAAACCTTAATAACTTGCCATAATGCTCAAATATGAACTTTGATGCAGACCCCCTTCTCTCGTAAGGGTTGTGCGACATCCCTATCAAGGATCTTCAATTCCAAGCCGAATTGGCTCTTTGAGACCTTAATGGTCTCACTTACGAATTAACACGGGCCCTTTTTGTCCTCTGGTGCAATTTCTATGGCACCCGCGACCTCTTTGTTCACGCTGCTCAACTCACAGGTTTCAGGCCCAAGGTCGTCTCCCGTTAGCCCCTTCTCGCATGTGACCTCGGGCTATGTCCTTGAGTAAATGCACAATTGTGGCCGCACCCAAGAGTGGTTTTGGTATCAACCCACTTTTATCCAAGCAATTTACCTCCAGCTGCCACGTACCCCTTTTTCGATACCGTGGTTCCGATTGCGGCCCGCCCTAGAAAATTTAACGTCCAAGGACTTTCTGGCCCCACAATCAAGCATGATCGTCGATCTTATGATCATGATGGTGCTTCTGAAATGACGATTCAGATCTACCCCTTTTGAACATGCAAATCAGATATGACCTCCTTGAAATCAACGGGCGAGATCGATTTCTCCTTTTGGGCTTCTGGAGTTTCAATTCTCAAACCTTCTTTTCTCCACAATGCTTCCACCTGGAGCTCGCTATCTATTGACGCGTGTCTCTCATAGATAAACGACTACGATTTCTTTGGGTCTTCGTCCTTTGGAAGGCTCAACCCTCAACTTTCACCTTCCTTCGAAGTGTTTAGGTTTCTGTCGCATGTCCTCTCGAATCAGAAAGTTTATATTTACTTCGAGTCTTTACCCAGAGTCCACAGATTCACGCCATCTGTCGTCTGGGTCTGACAGTTGAGATTCACTTCGGTTTTCCAGCTCTCTAGGCTTCGGGAGTTTCAACTCCGAACCAAAACTCTCAAAGTGATTTCTCTGGAGCTCACAATCTGTCGCCACATGTCCCTCTGGATCCAACGGTCACTATCCACTTCAGCTCTTCGGGCTTCGGTATTTTCAACCTCTTGCACACTCGTTCCTCCCAGAGTGATTTCTCCCAAAGATGATGGATTCCCACCACGTTTCCTCCANTTTCAACTCCGAACCAAAACTCTCAAAGTGATTTCTCTGGAGCTCACAATCTGTCGCCACATGTCCCTCTGGATCCAACGGTCACTATCCACTTCGGCTCTTCGGGCTTCGGTATTTTCAACCTCTTGCACACTCGTTCCTCCCAGAGTGATTTCTCCCGAAGATGATGGATTCCCACCACGTTTCCTCCACAATAGATGGTTGTGATATAATTCAGCCTTCGGGACTTCGGGAGTTTGTCACCCTCCGCACTTGGAATCCTCCGAAGTGAATTTTCCTAGAGTCTTAGATATTTCAACAGGTATCTCCTAGAAACCAATAACCTGGATCTACTTCGGCCTTCGGCTCTTCAAAGGTTTCTCTTTCTCCTTATCCAAAAAAATTCTGAAGTACTTTCGCTCCGAAGTTATGGATCTTCTGCCACCTATCCCTCTGGACGATGGATGGTCCCTGGCCTCTTCAGGACTTCAACGAATCCTCGCTTCTATGTGCACGCAGAGACTTAACACTCATGTGCTTTACCCAGATCCAACAGTATGGAATGATCCCTCTCCCTCTTGGATGGATCTTAGTCGGTGACTCATGAAACCTTCAGAACTTTCCTCCCTTTGAAGATTCCTCCCTTTATCTCTCTTGAGATTTCTCCCTCCTTCTGGCCCTTTAACTCTTTAAAGAGTTACTTTGACACTTAGTTGAATTTCGGTTTTGTGCACTCCTTGCAACAGATTCTTATGCAAGAGTTGGGTTCTTGCGGACGATTGTGCACGCCTTGCAGTAGTCACTTTGCACTCCTTGCCAAGGGAAATTTCCGCGCTATCTCTTCTGATCTTTTGATTCGAAACATACTCTGTCAACGCACTCCTTGTGGACTGTGTGCACACCTTGCACGGACTCAGCAAAGAGAAAATGATTGAACCTTATACAAACATTTCACAATTTCATATACCCAACAACACAACTCATTTATTCATGAAATAAAATAACAAGGAATTGTAAACAATAGCGACACAAAGCATTTGAATCAATCTTCCTCTGTTATATTCATTCCAAAAGTAAAAATGGCTACAACTATGATCAAACAACAACTAAAAATTCAGAATTTTCCTACTAACTCTCAGTAGCCTCAGTTGGGCGTACAAAACGTCTATTTATCTCAGAGGGTTCTTAGGGTTCCCCCCGACTACTCTTCTACTTGAAAAAAAAACCTAACTGCTACCTTAGTTCAATTACACTCAAGACTAGGAGTGAAAACTCCTAGATCACTTGTGATCATTCAGCTTCCAAGCATTTGATCTTCTTATGTTTTTCAATCAGCACCAAAAGATTCGCAGTCAACGCCAGCGTTTGAAATGATTCCAAGGCATTGAGTTGTCCTACCACGCGTGTTCACTAACGATGCTCCTGCATCATACTCCTGTGGAAAACAATTCATGGACTCCTGTCCATGAGCTCCTGCACCGACTTTCCATGTTTCTGGATATCAGCTTTATTTTCCCAACGGACATCTTGTATTGGGTGTCCCTTCTACTTGACCAAATATTCAAAATAGGTCTTCCTCCTAGTATTTTTGTCAATCCTCTGATCAACGATCTTCTCCATCTGTGTTTTTTATGCTATAGGAATTTGTTTCTCCCATTAAATATTCTCTTGATCTTATGATCCCTCTGTGTCATCATCCCTATAAGGTTACAAGTCTGAAATGTTAAATATGGATGATATGCCCACATCATCTAGCAGCTCAATATCATAGGTGTTTTCATCAAACTTCCTTAAGATCTTACATGACCATATATTCTTCATCTTTAACTTGTTATATGTTCCCCTAGGGAACCTTTCTTTCCTGATATGTTCCATAACCTGATATCCTACTTCAAATTGAGGTTCCCTGCGATGTTGATCAACTCTGTGCTTGTACTCTTGGCTAGATCTCTGCAACTGTCCTCTGATCTAGCTATGGAGCTTCTGCATTTCTGCAACAAAATATTTTTCTCCAGCGCTTCTGATCTCACTTTGTTCCAAGTCTCTCAACTCAGATAGTCCCCTTGGTTGCATTCCATATAATATTTGGAATGGGCTCTTTCCAGTTCTCATGTTTGGTGAGTCATTGTATGAAAATTATTCTTGTGGCAGAATCTGATCCCACTGATTATGATGCTCAGTGACCAGACTCCTCAATACGTTTCCCAAACTTATATTTACCACCTCAGTCTATCCATATGTCTGAGAGTAATAAGCTGATATGAAGGAAAAATATGTCCCCAACTTCTTCCACAATGTTCTCCAGAAATGACTAACAAATTTAGTGTCTCTATATGAGACAATGCTCCTAGGTATTCCATGAAGTCTCACATCTTCCTTGAAAAATAAATTTGCAACATGTGTCACATCACTAGTCTTCTGGCATGGGATAAAGTGTGGAATCTTTGAAAATCTATCCACCACCACAAATATGGAATCACATCCTCTTTGCGTTCTTGGCAGTCCCAACACAAAATCCATGCTCATTGCATCCCAAGGCCTCTCTGGTATTGGCAATGGTTGATACAATCCATGTTATGTCTTTTACCCTTTGCATGTTGGCAGATTCTACATCTGTTCATAAATTTTATCACTTTTGTTCTCATACCTGGCCAATAGTATGAACTTCTCAACAGTGAAAATGTTTTATCATGGCCGAAATGTCTAGCCAATCCTCCACTATGCTTTTCCCTCAAAAGGTTATCGCTCATTTATCATTTTGGTATGCACAACTGATTTCCCTTGAACATCAATCCCTCTTGAATCATATACTCTGTCCATTGGATCTTATCTATCAACACAGGATTTTCACATGCTTCGTATGCTTCCTTGAAATCTAGATCATCACAATACATATCCTTCATGTGTTCAAACCCTAAGGTCTTCACCTGAAACTCCTGCAGAATCAAACATCTCCTGCTTAATGCATCAGCAACTTTGTTTGCATTCCTAGAAATATGTTTTATGACAAAAGTAAAATTATGCATAAACTCAATCCACCTTGCATGCCTCTGATTCAATTTTTCCTGTCTGGTTATGCCTATTATCCTCGCTCAAAACTGCTCCAATTGCAACTCCACTTGCATCACATCTCACTTGAAATGTCTTTCCAAAATTTGGTAAGACCAGAATTGGTCGTTCTATTATTTTCTCCTTTAGTATATTGAAGCTCCTCTCAGCCTCCTCTGTCCATTTAAAATACTTGTGCCTCTTCTTCACTATATCCATCATTGGTGCACACATCCCACTAAAATCTCCAATGAACTTCCTATAGAAACTTTCTAATCCATGGAAACTTCTTACCTCAAACATACTCCTTGGTGATGGCCATTCTTTGATTTCTTTCACCTTCTCTGGATCCATCTTCAGTTCATTTGAAGAGATCACAAAACCCAAGTAAATGAGTTATGTCTTCATAAAAGAGGACTTCTTCAGGTTTATCAACAACTTCTTCTGCTGTAGTATCCTCATCACTAGTGTCAGGTGTCTCAAATGCTCCTCTTTAATCCTTCTAAAGACTAGTATATCATCCATATATACAACCACAAACTTTCCAATGAAATCTTTCAGTATTTCATTCATCAACCTCATAAAAGTACTCGGGGCATTTGTTAAGCCAAATGGCATAACAAGCCACTCATACAAACCTTCATTTGTCTTAAAGTTTGTCTTCCACTCATCACCTTCTCTCATTCTTATCTGGTGATATCCACTTTTCAAATTTATCTTAGAAAACAAATTTTCTCCACTTAAACAGTCCATTAAATCATCCATTCTTGGAAAAGGGAATCTATACATGATGGTGATATTGTTAATGGATTTTGAGTCTGTACACATTTTCCATCCTCCATCCTTTTTTGGACTCAACACAGTTGGCACTACGCATGGACTCAAGCTCTCTCTAACCAACCCTTGTCTAACAATTCCTGGACTTGGTTCTTTACCTCCTCCTTCTCTCGAGGTGTCAGTCTGTATGTTCCTTTGTTTGGAAAAATTTCTCCTGGTATCAAATCAATATGATGGTTGATACTTCTGATGGGTGGCAATTAGTTAGGAAGTTCATCCACCACTATGTCAGCAAAATTATCCAACAATTCTTGAAATTCTTCAGGTAAATCATCCATCGAAGTACTTGCAAGGATAACTCTGGGTTTCCTCACCACAACAAACTACATCTCCTATTCTTTCTTGACTTCTTTCAGGAGTTCCTTCCTGCTCATGAGAAGTATGCTTGTGATGGCTTCCTCTTTCACTTTATTCTCTTCTACTGGTAGCAACATGTGTGTCCTACCATTCTTCTCCAAGGTGTATGTATTATTCCTCCCATCATGAATGACATTCCTGTCAAACTGCCATGGTCTTCCCAACAAGATATGACATACATCCATGGGAATTACATCACATAGAATTTCATCTCTATATCATCCTATCTTAAATTCAACAAGGCATTGTTTAGTAAGCATTACCAGGTGTCCTTTCTACAACGATGAGAATTTGTATGGCTTGGGATGTGAGCCCAAGCCCTGTTCATACAACAATGTATAGAACAAGTCAGATCAGGGAAAAAAGGTTCATTCCCTATGGACCTTACCATTTCCTATGTAGAGCTATGATATGGAACTTGTCTGACCGATCAATGATGATAACACAACTCAAGAGGGTGTGAGGCTTGCCTTGATAAACTTTTGGAAAATGACTCATGATGATGTTATTACAACATATATCCTTCATATTTATCATTGGGTGATCGAATCAATGGAGGGCCATTTTCCATCCTTAGCTCATATAACACAAGGTTCCAAAATTGGTATGACCCAAGATTTGGTGTCATATTTTACTGGTGTCATTTCTATTAGAAACCATTGAAGAGAGTACACTTTGTGTTTGTTCACCTTTGATTCCAGAGTTGAAATATTGTAACTGAGTATCACCCTGAAACATGATGCAAGTCATTAAAGAAAGCAAGTGGAAGGAGATAACATTGGTGTTTGACTTTCCTCTAACAACTACGAGTGCTTCTTTTGTTTTATAGAAATATTACAACAATCTTCTTCACCATTATGAGAAAGTATACTTCTTTCAGATAAAGGGCCCTATCATGATGGCTCCAAGTAATATGATAAATTAGTTGATGATGTTTACTAATAGTATTATGGTTTCAGGTTGTCTTATGTTGATCACATTGAAATATTATGTCTCACATGGTCATTTCCTTTTTTTCTTTACTACCACTTCTCTTGACTAATGTTCCCCCATGCCTTGTCCATTCTCAAAGCCTAAATATACACATTAACCTTCTAGGGATCCTGAAGTAGATATGAAAAATAAAAAAAATTATTCTGACCAAGAACTTGGTGGTCATATTACTCTTAACCCATAGATATTCAATAATTCATTGAGTAGTGTTTTCTTAAGTTGTATTTGTATTTGGAACATTAACAAAGCTATAATCTTATATGCCAATCTGTTGCAGTTGACCTAGCATCATCTATTGGAAGTGTTTTTACTAGATATATTGATGGAAAGTTTGATTATGGTTATCTAATTAATATGATGGTTGGAACAAGGAAATTGAGGGGTGTGATGTACCATGTGCCTGCTACTATCACAATACCACATGGTGCAATTGTGCCTTCATTTATGAATTGTGTGGTTGTTGACCTTAAAACTATTGGTATTGAACATCATTTTGAACAAAAGCGAAAGAAAAATGAAATAACCCGAAAGGATCCAAATGCACCATTCCTTTTAATTCCATTGTAGCATTGTTTTCCATGGAAACTTGAAAATACTACAAAGGATCTCATTGTACACCTAAAGACATCACAAATTTAGCATTGATAAT
>SNQJ01S0076762.1:0-19776 GCA_010110895.2 Picea sitchensis
ACTTCTCAAACTCACTTAAGATTTATATTACATATTGTATGTTATGCATGTTCCTTAAATAAATCAATTCGCTAATAAATACAATTTTACTTTAATTACTTCATTTTAAATAAAGTAAACTCAAGAATAAAAGATTCTTTTATGACTTCCACATGTTAGACACTTGCCAATACGAAAGTACCTGTCTGATTATACCACTAACATCAACACTCCCTCTTAGTGAGGAATATAATTCTACCACCTAGAGTTGGATCAATATTAACTACCATGCTTTCTCTCTAATATACCTGATTGGTTTCTCCCTTTGACACAAAATCTACCCTGCCATGATAGTATGACCTGTCTTCAAAGACTCACTACCTATGAGCATGCTCCTAGAAGTATCTTGATCCTGAGCATTCTGCATGGCCATCTGATACCATGAATCCTTCTTGATAGACTTAGAATTCTTCTCCTTCCCACTTGAACCTGAAGGATTAATCCCTATGAGTTGCTCAACTTTTGGATCTACCTACTTCATGTTCTCTACTAACATTCTACTTGGCACTACTTTTATAGGCTGACCCTTTAGCCAATACAAGCTTCTCTATATAACTCCAAAGGTAGCTTCTTTGTATGAGCTAGATCCTATGAGAATGATGAACGCATGTCCATATTGGAATAATACCTCATATCCCTTCTTCTCAATCACTGAGACTGAGATCACACTCTTCTTGAGTTTTGGAATCCATAACACATCTTGTTCTTTCAAAACACCTCCTTGTTGGATTACTGAGAGTGGGGGTGAATTAGTAATAGATAAATTATCCTTTTTAGCCAAAAAATGCAAGTGTTATATCAATGTAGCATTATCATCCAATAGTTGCAGAGTAAATAAACAATGAACATATGAAGAATAATACACATACACAATACACCAATGTTTTTATGTGGAAACCCAAAGCGGGATAAAACCAAATAATGATTTTTCTTATATATCTTTAAGAATTTGATTCATTGGAAGCACCACCTTCCTTTGTTTTCCTGTTGCAACTGGAAGGAGGCTCCAACCCCCTAGTTTCTCAGGCTACAACTTGAAGGAATCTCCAATCCCCAATTCTCTGGCTACAACCAGAAGGAGGATACAACCCCCTATGTTCTCCAGATACAACTGGAAGGTGGCTACAACCACCTATCCTTGCCCCATCCAACCACCATGACATAGTAGAATAATGGAACGACTGTCACACTATCACTGTGAGATATACTGCTGCAAACCTGTACCAATCAACCTGCACCAAACAACCTATACCAATAACCTAGACCATGCATCAACATGTACCTCAAACTGTAATCAACTTGTACCATAAACAAGTGCATCAAACATGCACCAAACTGTACCTCAACCTATAATCAACCTGTACCATAAAAAAGTGCATCAACCATGCACCACCTGTACCACAACCTGTACCATCAACGAGTGCATCAACCATGCACCAAACCTGTACGAATAACCTGTCACAACAACCTATCACCACAACCTGTCTCATCAATATTATCAACCAAATCAGATATATTCATCAAGATCAATCACCAAGACAACTCTCAAATATGTGCATCAACTAAGCATAACACAACAACTCATAATAATCACCAAGATCAATATGTGCTTCTAATAATATACCAATACAAGTATGAAACATCATCCATAAACCATGTGTCAACAATACTACTAACAAGTGCCTCCAACCATGTATCAAGTATGGGCCAATCATGTATCAACTACTCATCAACTATGACTCATCAAGATGTACCAACATCATCAACTATACACCTCATGTATGTGCCAACTCATTAACTACTTTTCTCAACCATGTACCCAACATGTACCTCAACCAAAATCCCTCATAAATTTCATCATCCAAATCTAATTTGTAACTCTGTAATATACCTGGTGTATATTATAACATACCTGCAAACCTTCCTTAACTTTAACAACAAGAGACTAGCATTTTCATCAAACTTTACTTTAGTCTCACATGACTAGTTTTGGATTAGTCAACAATCCTAACTTGCAATAATCATAACTATGTACCTGTAAATAATAAATATATGAAAATGGTACACAATGTTCTTCAGTGTCTTTTATGCAATTCCTCCATATTTCACTACTTGGAACCTCTCATAAAAGGAGTTATAGAAAACATGGCATACCTTGTTGAATTCTAGCATATTCTAGAGAGCGAACTTGTAGAGCATTCCCCACACGGAATATTTGTTGTATGGATCTGAAAATTGTACATAGAATAATAAATATTGTACTATAACGAACACATTTGGTCTTACTGAATTTGGATCTGTTATGAATAATTTATTACTTTTTTACCCGAAACACTTGGTTTAGACTAGTTTCAGGACTAGCCACAAACCCTATTTTCCACGGAGTGTAACTCCAAAAATACAAGGACCCACAAGCGAAAATTTGTACCACAACTACTTTGATATGTTTCCTCAATGGCCTCCCAATTTCACGGTATGAATCATTCTAGAAAAAAAGTTATTTCCAAAATGGTGAGATGACCTGTAAATAACATACCTTAGAAAGCATCATCAAAAGAATTTATCTGCCCTTGAATTTCGGCCTTCTTTACTTCTCCCTATGAAGTTTGGATTAGATATCCTTTGGTTACCTCAGTCACCTATAGATATTCAATATTGTCAAGTGTGATTAAAATGAGAGATCCTTACCTCTTATTTATACTTTCATGTAGCTTCCTCAAGGGGTTACCTTTTGACCATCTTAACCCACTTTCCTTATTTTAGGGTTAAACCACTTCTAATTTATCCATTAAATTTATTATTTAAATAATTTATTTTGTATTCACTTTGACTTATAGTACACTCATCACTTCACTTTATTATTTACCTTCTAAAATCTCTTAAACCACTTTAACTACTTTGACCTTTTGGAGCTTCTAGATGACTCATGAGGGTTCTCCAACTTCACATGGCCATAAATCTCTAACAATGAGGAGTTATGTGATGTTCCACATACCAACATAATTGGAATGACATGTAATATCCATATAGAATAGTATTACCTAAAAATATATCAAAACTCATACCATTATCCATCAAACAAACTTGGGTCCATTACCCAAACTTGGGTTCTCCAACTTCACATGGACATAACTCTCTAAATGTGAGGAGTTATGTGACGTTCCACATACCACCGGAAATGGAAGTACATGTAATACCCATCTAGAATATTATTACCTTCAAATATATTAAAACTCATACCATTATACATCAAACAAACTTGGGTCCATTACCCAAACCTTTGTGCTACCAGAATTCTCTACCAAACTTTCTCCAAGGGTTGAAATCAATCACTAAGGGTTGAAATAAATCTACAATATCACCCTCCAATGGTTGAAATCAATGAAAACCAACAATTCATACCAACTTTCCATCAACCTAAGCCAATTGTCTGACAAAATCCATCTAAAATGGCACTATTCTATGTCCCTTCACTACATGCTTGGACCCCATACCAAGTTCCACTTGAACCTATGAGTTAGATTCTATGGAGCTCTCAAACACATCTCATGCTCCTGTCATATGACATTTATCTATAATACAAGATCCTATTGGATCCTTTTAAAGGATCCCATCTTGGGATGATGGTTCACCTGAGGAATACAGATAAACACATAACCAATCCCTACAAAACTCAAGATCAGTCCTTTGATATTGTTGATTTATTGATACCTCCCTTGCTTCCCCTTTTCTCCTGTCCTTGAACCCTTCTATACACACTTGAATGAAATTCCTTCTCCATCCACTCAATACTCACTCATTCTATGTGTGTCTTCTCTCCACTAAGAAATAACCAACACTTGAAACCGAGCACCTCTTCTTCTATTGTATGATCTTATACCTGTAACTCCTTTGCTTCCCATATCTATCATTGCTACCATATTATTGTGGGATTTTCCCCTGTGACTTTGGGTCATGTCACAACATAGTTTGACCATATACAAAAGACATAACCTACCCTCGCATACAAAACTTGCAATGAAATAACTACCTAAGGATAGAGGAGAAATAACGTCACACCTTGTATCCTATCGATTGATGTTATTTCTCTCTCTCGACCCTCGATCCACTCCTAATATCTTCCTGAACTAATCTGCAAAAGGAGATCAAGAAAATGATGCAACAAGGTAGTTATAAGATGAAAATTATATGTGCAATATATAAATAAATTCAAATATGTGAATATAATTGACATACATAAGTAAATTGAGTAATATCACACAAGTATGGAGGGAAATAAAACTCTTTTATTAAAAATGGTAGAAATGAGTGGTTACAACCTGACTCCAACCACCAGCACTGCCTTGAAGCCAACCACCTAGGTTCCTCTAATGGTCCCTCAAGAATCAAATCAATAGGATTTCCTTCCTCGGATGACTCAATATGGGTAGGAACACACCCTACAATCACATAGGAGAGAGAAAGGAGTATTGGAAAGCAAGTTCCAAAATAAAGGGGATGCTACTTAGAGGATAGGGGAGATAGGTAATCTTGAAAAGTTTTCAACATAACTTTGCACCTTGTTTTTCCTCCTCATCCATGCCCCCAAAGGTGAATTTATACCATCCTCAAGGAGTTGAGGTGGTTGAATTCTGTTGTGCATGGGCTCAAGGGAGGTTAGGAACGATCCCAACCAAAAACCCCACCCGAAAAAAGTGGAATTATTTTATTTTTCACATTTTTTGAGGGCATCCGCGAGTTGCACACTAGAAAGGCACAAACATCCATGGTTTGCACACTAGTGACCCATGGATGGCAACAAAAATGTAATTTTGTTTTAAATTATTTGATGCAGGAGGATGGGATTTACATTTTCAAGATAGGGAAAATTACCGAGATACCCCACAAATGCAATGATGTGGAAAATTGTGGTATAATAGAGGCCCCCTAATGTGTGATTTCAGAAGGGAAAAAGATGGAGGAAATACATTATAACTCTGAGAGGTGAGGATGTAATGAAGTAGATCTTGTGAAAGTTCCCGAACAACTGATCCAATAACATAAACCATCAACAAATATCAAGTAAGAGTATTCTCTTCCCAAGTCAGGCATACCTATGCGTAGGAGTAATGTAATAATGGCCACCAAATTAAGTACATTATAGAGCCGTGGTATATATGAAAGTATGGTCGATGTTCATGACCATGAACAATACATAATGGATCCATTTGATATATATAAAGTAGAAAACATGGCCATGAGAAATACACAATGGATCCATGTAAAAGTATACCATAGCCACAAATAGATACATATTGGAGCTATGTCTCAAAATCAAAATAAGAGGATATATGGAGTCATTGGAGTGAAAAATATAATCCTCTGCAAGTACCAATGTCTATGTGGAGGGTACAATATAGGTCAGGTAGGAGCAAAAAATATGTGATGCTTGTACTTCAACCTAATTCTTCAAAACAATCTGTCATGGTACGAGTCTACACCATGTGAATATATTTGTTGTGGTCGAACACAATCAGACACCATTTGATTAATGAACATTGATGTATACCGTTAACAAACTATTGTGGCCACAACAACCCACCTTTACTTTTTCTTTTACAAGAGAAAGGAAAGTCCCCCCCGACTAAAATTTCAACCCTATTGCCTAATCCTCTACCGCTTGAACCTAATGCTATCCCTTTGCTTACTTTGAAGGAGTTGGGGGTTTTATCTTGATGGATGATTGTCTTTGATGGGTGTTGATATTCCTCCCAATCTGATGATTCCAAATATATTCATAATTCTTATTGTACTGTTATATTTTTTGACATTTTATGATGGACTTGACACGTTGTCTTTATACCTTTTGTTGATTTTGAAGTGCTTGATGATCCTATTTGGCTGCATGGCTTGATGTTCTATTGCATGTCTTAGATGAGGTTGTGGCTGATTATTTGTTGATTTCCTAATTCAAATTTTTCATCCTCTTGCTAACATGTTATGTTGCATGACTTCATACTTGTGCTCTTGCATACAAATCCCAATCTTCTATTTTGAATTATCATATGCAGTCTTAAGACACTCACCTACAATTATCGCATTATTTTTTAGTAAACCTAACACTCTCTCATAAGCTGTTTTAAAGGAAGGGATATATTGTTTATTGTATCATATAGTCTTATTTTGATTGTATGGATGATCTCATTCTTGTTTTTTTGC
Organism: Picea sitchensis; assembly: GCA_010110895.2. Taxonomy (NCBI): domain Eukaryota; kingdom Viridiplantae; phylum Streptophyta; class Pinopsida; order Pinales; family Pinaceae; genus Picea; species Picea sitchensis. Next base: position 6,238 of record SNQJ01S0076762.1, read on the forward strand.
AGGAGAAGGTGTGTAAAGACACTTGGTTCTCATAGCCACTCCAACCTTGAGAGGCCTGTGGGGAAATTTGTTCATCCTTTTCTAGAATATTGACTTTTATCCTTACTGAGCTTCCCCTTTTCTTATTTCCTTGAGGTCCTAATATTCTAAGGCTGTTAGATCCACCTTCACTGCAGACTTGTTCATGAGCCTCTTCGGATTAATATCTATTGGTTTCTTCTTTTGGATTTCCTTCTCTCCCGAAAACTAGGCCCAAGGCCTATGCTTTTATCATTATTTTCCCCTATTATTTCCTCTAACCAAATATCATAATTGGATTCTACTTGTCAATATATTTCCAATTACTATAACCATACTTAAATCCGAGTTCTGGATTGAAAGTTATGGCACCCCAAAGTTTCCTAAGACAAAACTCACCTTTTCCACCTCACTTCCACATAGCTTCCATGTGGTTCAATCTCGCTTGTTCCATCCGAATTGGTGCCAAATCATGGTTCCTATGTGGAATACACCACCTGCTCTGATCATCGTCAAGATTTGTCCTGATTCATCTTCCTGAACTTCTGATCACATACTCTAACAACAATGTCGTAGCTTCATCATCCCTAGATTTCACACTCTTCATTGAAAGAGTTCTTTTCTGATAGTTTCACAACTACATTACCCATAGAATAGAGTCTATCATTGAATATTTGCTGGAAAATTTTCCTTCGTGATATTGGATCTAATCTTCGTGCCAAGTCTTTCGCACCACATAATGGTTCATCGACAATCTAGTGGAAAATTCATAGGTTCAATTAGACGACAAACCCCTTTCCCTCCATGCGATGAAACACTTGAACCACAACTTATTTCTTTACAAAATTTTTCAATCTTAAACCTTGATCAAGTTATCAGAGTGAAAATCTCCCTAGCTATTAATATTTTCCCTGAATGGACGGTCATATCTTTCTTGTGCAACATTATTGGGGATGCAATTTCGGATGGTTGGAGTTAAGGCTGAGCATAGTCAATGATTGTTTTTTAATGAATATCATTTGTAAACTACCATAGGATGAATGTAACCTCACATGAGTCTCTTCATTCTCCATTTGTAACTCTCACATCCATATTTTTGAAATGTAAAAAATAAATTGGTGGAAAAATGAAATGAACATGGAGGATAACTCAAGGGTATCTCCTACCTTATAAAATGAGAACTCATATGATAGAATGAGAATTTTTCCCTTTGTAACAAAGAATGGTATTTTTATTTCTGAGTAATAAAGAACATGAGGCATTTCATAAATTTGTGGCTTTGATAGATGTGGTAGAGACTATTCTTTATGCATTTATATTCTACTTGAGTAGATAAGATTCTATTGTATGAATTATTTCTACACTCTGTTTTGTTTGCTCAAGCTATCACATGTTTCTTCATAGGTACATAAATGATGTTATAGATGTATTTTTCAACTATTTTTTTGTGCATCTGCAACATTATTGATTTAATTTACTATTAGAATACATGATCTATTTCTGGTTCTGATGGTTATCTTTGTTTGTACTCATTCTATTGTTTTTTCTCCCAGGATAGGTTAGAAGTAGCTAGATTAAATTAGTTTTATTTAGTTATATTAGTCTATGAATTATTTAGAAATATTTGGGGGGAATCTCATTGTCTTTACCCTTTTTATTATTTTAATTATGAATGGCAGCGAGGCCCATAAACTCATGAGAAACACTACCCCAAATGAGAGTAGGTCTGATTGGGACTCACCATCGAGCATTTTCCCTCATATGATTGAATGGGTCATTATGGACTGACAACACAAATTTAAGATGACCCAACGATGATGATAATGGGTGCAAGGTACCATGGTACATTATAAAAAGTGTGAATAAATGTTCTGATGTCGAGCACCTGGTAGAATCTATCGATTAGAGGGCATTGATGTATTACCACTATCAATAGCAAGGGAACTTTCCATTGATGACTACAAGCCCCAATGTCCCAAAAATAACTCTAGATCCATGTCCCAAAGCAAGATGTATTGAAGTTGATAGGAAGAGATCCACTGGAAGGAAGGAATTAAGGCATCCTCCATCATCTATCACAAGGGGTAGTAGAAGGCCAAAGTTTTTGAAGGACTCAGACGAACAGATTGTAAGGACCACACTGAGGTACAACTTTGACATCCACCAGATGGAATAAAACATGACATAGATTCTCTAAATAATATCCAATAATGGAGACTATTGACAAACATTATGAATCCACTAATGGGGTCAAATGGAAACCAACATACCACATGAATCTCTATTTGTGATGATTGTTGTTGACGTCGAACAAAAGGGAAATCACTCAATTAGCGACCAATTATGGTTTATCATCTGATGAGAACAAGGTCACCTATCAATGATGGAAATAGGCCTAGGGTACCAATATATATCATACTCTCAAAGAAATGTTTTAGAGTTGATAAGAGAAGACCCTCCAACAAGAATTCAATAAGGACCTTCTACACTAGCATGAGTGAGATACATAGATACTTGTGATGATGAGATGTACTTTACTGACACAGGAAGGCTGACTTGAAAGGTAAAAGACTTTATAAAGAATGACCAACTTAGGATGAAACTTCCCTTGAAAAAAAACATGATACATTATGTGACTAAGGAAAAATGGATTGTAAACTAGGATACATTTGTGATACACGAGGCATCATGAAATGCTCCATATGGCCGAAAGAATAACTAGCCAATGGAGATAATACTCAATAATGAGAAAAAGTCTCCTAAAGCCATACTGAACCCAAAATATTGAGACATTGACTCAAATATTGTGCTCTTTTCAAGGGTGACAAGACTACTGCCAACAAAAGAGATAGATGCTTTCCCCTTATTTTTATTTATTTTTGTCTTTTTCATATTATCAAATCCTGAAAAAGAATTAAAGAATGCTATAGAATAGTAGAGAAAATGAGTGTCTTGGGAAAGAAAACTATTTCCAAAGTGCAAGGAACATACCTATACTCAATGCAAGGAAGCATGTGCAGGATAAGGACACTCAGGGGATTTTTCCTCCATGGTTAAGGTGTCGAGTCACAAAGACATAAATTGTAGGGTTAGCAAATGGTAGGAATGCATAAGAAAATGATTAAATGATGGAAAGTTGAATTCGACACTAGGCCTAAAAGCACCAGTGGTTAATATGAAATGAAATTTCAACTCAACAAAAGTTCGGAATCCCCATGGGTATATTATCCAGAAAGATAATGAGAGGAAGTCATGAGGCTTCAACACAGAGACACTACAAGACTAAATGGGGCTTCTGTGTTAGGGACCTAACCTCCCTAACCCCTCACATAGGTAGAATAGTATATTTTCCATGTAATAAAGGAAAATATTAATAAGGCCTACTAATAAGGAAGAATAAGTCAAATGTAAGAATACCTAATAGAAGCTTCCACTTCTAGAAGATATTCCTCTAGAATGTTCTTTTGGTAGATAGATTTAGTATAAATAGGAGTTGAGGGCATGATAATTTTTTGTCTTGAGAATTATTGTGATAGAGCGCTACTCTGCTAGAGGTTTCCCCCTAGAAGAGGCAAGTGAACATGGAGGTGAAAAAATTGGATGGCTTAGATACCACATGATAGGTCACTCAAATGGAACATTGTTTCTATATGTATGACATTATTGATGAGTTGGAAAAACTCAGGTATGTTGTCCTCCATCTAGATCCATAATGTTGGGAATGGTGGCAATGGAGAAAAACTTCCCACCAAGGGTATGTGGCTTGGAAAAAATTTGTTGCAGAAATTTATGAACGATTTGACACTAATACCCATCATCTAGGTCATTTGACAAAGTTGAAACAATCTGGGATAGTGGCACTACTACATATTGAAAATTTTGCGACGAAAGTACTTTTTCGTCAAAACATGCAAGAGAAAAAGTTTGGGTTTTTTAAATCCACCCCATATTCGTCACAATATCGACGCATGTAGTTTGACCAAATTATTATGGTCAATGTTCTTCACAAGAGTGATGACTATACTTTGTCCATCGCAAGAGTGACATATTACTAAACCTTAAAATTGACCGTTAAAAATGACCTTAAATAAATAGGTAAAAAAATAAATATTTTTAGGTTACGTTCGTTGCAATTGTGACGATAGTGACCTAAAATTGCACTATAAATATTTGACGATTCAAATATGTTGCGACAATCTTGCTATAACAACAACGATTCTGAATGGGTATTTTTGTGCGGAAGAATGTCACAACATGTTATTAGAGGTGGGGAAAAAATTAAAGTGGGTGAAAAGGGTGATGGTAGATGTTATTGCCCTTGTAAAAAATGTTGCCTCAGACATCCCATAAGAATTTTAATAGCAACAACTACAAAACATTGCCGGAAATATGGTCACATTGATGGAAGATCGAATGAATATCGTCTCGTGGTAATTATCTATATATTCATTATCTTTTTTTATTTTTTCAATTTTATATAAAATTTTATATATGTATATATATTGTTTGAATGTTTGTTATAGTATACACTAATTTTTTTATGATTGTTTGTAATTATAAAGTAAGAGTTTCCCTCTAACTTTCTGCAGAATATTGCACCAAGTATTAGTAGAAATGATGTTATACAAGCTGAGGAACATCATCATGACCAAGCAAATGAGGATCTCATGGAAGAAGATGATGGGACAAATAAAGTTAATGATCCCATGGAAGAATATGATGGGACAAATCAAATGATCCAAGATTTGTTTTCGCATCCAGATGAGGATGGGGAAAATGTTGGTATTTATAATGAACCTCTATTAGAAAAGGAAAATAAACAACTTTATGAAGGATCAAGAGAAAATATTCTCTCTGCTACATTGTTGCTAGTGAACTTAAAGGTTATGAATAATTTGTCGAACACTTGTATAACACAGATACTAAGGTATGTAATATGTTTCATCTCATACTATACATAAATGTTGATTTTTTTAATTTGTTTTTAGTGATAATTAATGTGTAAAATAATAATGCAATTTTTACGATTAATATTCTTACATTAACTAGTTGTTTGTTATGTTGTAGATTGTTAGGTGATTTTTTGTTACCATCGTCAAATATTTCACCTCGCACATATCGAGGTTTGCATGCCATTATGAACGACATTGGAATGGATTATCAAACTATAGATGCATGTCCTAATGACAATATTATATATTATGGACAACATGCTTCGAAAACCGAATGTATGCAATGTCTTATCAGTATATATCATACCGATCAAGTAACAAAAAGGGTGCCTCAAAAGGTTCTTCATCATATTTCCATAATTCCATGTTTGTAACGATTGTTCAAGTGTGAAAGCATAGCACAATTTATGGATTACCATGCACGTAACAAAAGTGGAGATGGTGTTCTTCGAATGCCTGCCGATGGTTCTTCATTTAGGGAAATTGAGGAAAAATGGGAAGATTTCAAAGATGAACCTCGTAATGTTAGGCTTTCATTGGCAGCTGACAATGTTAATCCATTTGGAGAGATTAGGTCTATTTACTCAATGTGGCCTATTTTTGTTATCAACAATAACATTCCTCCTTGGATGTCAATAAAGAGGGAGAACATAATGTTGACAATGATTGTTCCAGGTATTTGTTTACATTAATTTTTTGAATTTAACATTTTCATTTGTTNGTTTTCGCATCCAGATGAGGATGGGGAAAATGTTGGTATTTATAATGAACCTCTATTAGAAAAGGAAAATAAACAACTTTATGAAGGATCAAGAGAAAATATTCTCTCTGCTACATTGTTGCTAGTGAACTTAAAGGTTATGAATAATTTGTCGAACACTTGTATAACACAGATACTAAGGTATGTAATATGTTTCATCTCATACTATACATAAATGTTGATTTTTTTAATTTGTTTTTAGTGATAATTAATGTGTAAAATAATAATGCAATTTTTACGATTAATATTCTTACATTAACTAGTTGTTTGTTATGTTGTAGATTGTTAGGTGATTTTTTGTTACCATCGTCAAATATTTCACCTCGCACATATCGAGGTTTGCATGCCATTATGAACGACATTGGAATGGATTATCAAACTATAGATGCATGTCCTAATGACAATATTATATATTATGGACAACATGCTTCGAAAACCGAATGTATGCAATGTCTTATCAGTATATATCATACCGATCAAGTAACAAAAAGGGTGCCTCAAAAGGTTCTTCATCATATTTCCATAATTCCATGTTTGTAACGATTGTTCAAGTGTGAAAGCATAGCACAATTTATGGATTACCATGCACGTAACAAAAGTGGAGATGGTGTTCTTCGAATGCCTGCCGATGGTTCTTCATTTAGGGAAATTGAGGAAAAATGGGAAGATTTCAAAGATGAACCTCGTAATGTTAGGCTTTCATTGGCAGCTGACAATGTTAATCCATTTGGAGAGATTAGGTCTATTTACTCAATGTGGCCTATTTTTGTTATCAACAATAACATTCCTCCTTGGATGTCAATAAAGAGGGAGAACATAATGTTGACAATGATTGTTCCAGGTATTTGTTTACATTAATTTTTTGAATTTAACATTTTCATTTGTTTCAATTTTTGCATAATATTTTTTGTTTTTTTATTTAATTATATATATTACATGATATCATTCCTTTAGTAATTATGTGTAATTTCAAACAAATATTAGGTAAGTACCAGGTTAAAGATATGAATGTATATATTGAGCCTCTTATCGACTAGATACTAAAGTTATGGGATGGCATCACAATGTATGACATATGTAAACCAATTGGGGAGAAGAAATTTAAATTCCATGGAATACTTTTATGGACAATTCATGATGTCCCTGGAATAACAAATTTTTGTGGTATGTATAAGCATTCTAATATTGTGCTTTAATACTATATAAAATTTTAATGTTTTTTTTTTGATAAGAATGGTTAGAGGGATTTGTATTATAAGGTGGACTAGCCACTGATGCATTTACAAAATGACATTGCTTCACTAAGCGACTGCCTATATGGAGCTTAACAGTACTCTTGAATACACTAATCTTGGACCCTTACCCACATAAGCGACTCACTAAACCTGCGATTACAGACTTATTTAGTGCCTTGACTTCTATACAAAATGTCAAGTTGTTGAAGAGGATATGAGCTCACTTCAGACTGAGCGATTGGGTTAATTTTTTGGATCCTTCTTCCATTCATTGTTCAGCTGGGACATTTTTACTTCTAGCTGACCTATTCTTTCCTCAAACTCTTCCTTTGGATTCTTATGTTCTTGATGCATCTTGCCTAGTTCTTTTGTAAATCCAAACTTTGCAGTGGTGATGTCTTGTTCCAGCTTCTCCATCCTTCTGCCTGCTTCAGAATCCAGATTCTCTAGAAAATCCAGTTGGAACTGTAACATTTGTTTTAGATTCTCCAGCGTTGAATCCATAATCTTCATCCTTTCCTCCATGGTTAGCTTGTCACTAGAGCTTTCTTCCATTGCTTGGTGCCTCCCCTTCTTCGCGCACCCTTGTTCTTCAAAGACTATTTCATAGAAGAGATATGCGTAGAACTGCCCTGAGCCTGTGGATGTGTCATTGATTTAAGCTCGCCTTCCCTGGTCTTCATCATTTCATCCTGAGTTGCTAGTATCAATAGGTATGGTCGAGGTGTTCCTCTGTCCCCTCCCTACCTGAGATTCGATCGCACTTGGTCCTTCCTTTGCCCCTTTCGCCCAATTGCGTGGCCCTGGACTGACTGAGCCTGAACGTTGTCTTTGTCGTCCTTTCCCCCTCTCTTCCACTTGCAATATGAGTGCGGGCTGTGTCTCATGAGTCACAACATCTCCACGGTGGACAACAAACCGTTTAGGTTCAAATTTCTCGGCGCCAAGAGGGTGCCTCTGTTGGCTTCAACATCCACTTCTTCGTTCAGCTCTCGTAACACATTGAATAACTTATATGAGGTGAAGCTCCTAAGAAGGAGATAGATTTTGTCTAGTAGGTTGTTTAGTTTCGCACTTTGGTTTTTGGAATGGTAGATAATGGCTCTGATTATCAATCTTGAGTCTCCTACTATGACCAAGTTCTGGATCCCATGCTTGCTATCTTGACACAGTCCCTGCCACAGTGCCATGGCTTCTGTGCTATTGTTGGTATCAATACCTAAACCCAAGGCATATCTTACCATTGTTTCTGCATTGGGACTTTCAATTGTGCCTCCTCCACCTTCTAGGCCCGGGTTTCCTTTTGAGGCCCCATCGAAGGACAGGATATAGGCCTTCCTCTCTATTTTCCATTTGACAAACTCCTGTTTTCCTTTCCTTATTTCCCAATCCTCATGGCGCAGGGTGTTAGCTGTGCTCCCATTTTGCCTTTGAATTCTAAACTGATCCATCCAGAGCTCTTCTGTTTCTTCCATCTTCCCACTGTATTTTAGTTGACATAGGTAAGGGGCGCTTTCTCTGAAAAATGCTTGAATTTTGGCTACCACTATGGGTGCGCTCCTTTTCCTGTCCCTGAAGACTCTGTTGTTTCTTTCCAGCCATAGACCCCATAGGATAAACTTTGGGAGGACTACCCACAGCTCAGAGGCATATCTTCATTTCTGTTTTTGGAATGGGTAAAGGGAGTTCCAGCATTGGAGAAGACTTTTGATGTCTTGAGGGAGGCTGATTTTAGTTTGCATTCCAACTGCCAACCTCCAGACTTCTTTAGAATAGACGCAATTGAGGAGGAGGTGGTCTAAAGTTTCTTCAGCCTGTTGACAAAGAGGACATCTATAGGGGCCCTCCGAGCCTTTCCTTTGGAGGTTTTCCCCTGTTTGGATGCTATTATGGGCAAGAGTCCAGATAAACATATCAATTTTAGGAATGGACTTGGTTTGCCAAATAGACTTCCAGAGGATTGGGTTAGGTGGGACATTGGGGACATTTATAGTGAGTTTGTAGCCATTAGCTGTGGTGTAGGGCTTAGCGTTCTTTCCCCAGCCTCTCTCGTCCGTCCCATTTTTTTTGAGGGGGGATTTCCCCTGTAGACAGAGCTTAAGAACGCTCCAGTCCCCTTCTAAATCCGGGAGAATGTTGCCCACTCCCCATCCTTGCCACGACTTGTATATGTCCTTCCCCCAAATTGAGGTGTCGAAGAGAGTCTTTAAATTTTGGCTATCCATCCACTCTTTGAGGCACCACAAATCCTGTCTCAAGTCTAGAGGAGGGTCTCCTAAAATTGAATCATGCCAAGTTTTGATTTTCTTTCCATTTCTTGGCACCCAGGTGAGGTGGGGGTTGAAATGGGGCATGGCCTTTTTGCAGAGGGTGAAGATAGGGGATCCTTTAGGTTCCCTGCAGGGGTATTCTAGGCATCGCTCCCTTGATCCCCTAAAATATTTTTTCCACAGTGCTACTTTACTCCAGGCGGGCTCACCGGTGACAATATTCTAGAGCATTTTTGCCCCCAATGCCAGGTTATGTACTCGGGTTTTTTTGAAGTTAAGACCTCCTTCCAAGAGAGGCTTAGAGATTTTTTCCCAGCTCATCAAGTGCAATTTCCTGCCTATTTTCTTTCTGCCTTCCCACAGGAAGCTTATTTGCATTGCTTCAATTTTTTGAATTGTGGAGCTAGGGGCTAGAAGCAACAAGCTCTGATAGATGGGTATGCTGGCCAGGATGGACTTGATTAGGACTACTTTCCCTGCAAGATTTAGCCAGTTCACCCCCCAAGAGGAAATTCTCTTCTTTAGCTTGTCAATTAGGTGGTTCCACTGTGAGGCTCTTGGAGAAACTTTGAAGATTGGAATGCCAAGATAATTAAAGGCCTCCCAGTTGGTGTGTCCTTCCATCCCCAAAACTCTAGTTATTCCCATCATCTCTTTAGGTGTAACATTCCAACCATAAATATTTCTTTTTGCCTGACTTATTTCACTTCTTGAAACTGCCGCATATGCATCTAGTTCCTCCTTAAACTTCTTTGCAATTATTGGGCTTGCCCTGCTTAATAGTAGGGTATCGTCTGCAAATTGTTCATGATTCATGTCTTTCACTCCTTGCGCTATTCTTAAACCCTGTAGGTTGTTTTGGACTTTGGAGTTTTCCAACTGATAGCTTAGGACAGAAGCCTGGATTGCATAGAGGAGGGGTGAGAGGGGGCACCCTTGCCTTAACCCTCTGGAGGCTTGGAAAAATTTTGTTACTCTTCCGTTCACCATGGGGGCTATCCACGGTGAACCTATGTAGGCTTTAATCCAATTTACAAATGGTTGATCGAAACCAAACTTCCTCATTACCTCAAATAAAAAGTTGTGATTGACTCTATCAAAGGCATTGGTGAGATCGAGTTTTATAATCATACCTTTGTATTTCCTCCAGATGCTTGAATGAAGGGCCTCTTGAGCTAGGATGATGTTGTCTGCAATGTGCCTGCCTTTGATGAAGCCTCCCTGATTTTCTGGGATGATAAAAGGGAGGATTTTTTTCATTCTATTTGCTATAACTTTGGTGAGGATTTTGTAGCTAGTGTTGTAGAGGGAAATTGGCTTGAAGTGATTGAAGCTGAGCACTCCTTTCTCCTTTGGGATAAGTGCCAGGAAGGCTGAGTTTGTGCTCCCTCCTAGCTTGCTACTCGATTGTGATTTCCTTATCATTTTGGTGAGATCATATTTGATTATCCGTAAACAGTGTTGGTAGAATCTGGTAGTGAATCCGTCCGGTCCAGGAGCCTTGTCCAGATTCATTTGATCTAGTGCCGCCTTTATTTCCTGCTATGAAACTTCCTTCAAAAGTCTGAGATTGGTGTCCTCCTTTATGAGATTTGGGATGATGGAGAGGGGGTACCAATGGGGGTCAATGTCTGCCCTTTGCGTTTCTGAGTAGATGGTTTCAAAGGTTTCGAAGGCTGTTTGTTTAATGCCTTCTTGATATGAGATTATAGTATTTTGGGCTTGAATTTCTGTCACTGCCTTATAATGCTTCCTTTCCTCTGCTTGCTTATGGAAATAGCTTGTGTTTTTATCTCCTTCCTTCAGCCAAAGGCTTTGGGATTTTTTCCTCCAATAACCTTCTTCCTCCCTGTAGGCTTTGTGCCATTGCCGTTGGAGCTAGTCTTCTTTTAGTAGATCTTGCTATGTGATCTCTTTGTTTTCCAAATCCAGCTGATGGTTCTCAAGGTGCCTTTGGGATTCTTTGTGTGAGGTGGTTGGGTCTTGCTATACTTTTTCCCATGAATTTAGAGTAGTCTTTATCCTTCGTATCTTCTCTTCCTAAACATAAAAAGAAGAGCCTTTGATCTTGTTTGTCCACATGCTGGATACTAGGTGAAGAAAGTATTTGTCTTGAATCCATGACGGGTTGAATCTGAAAGGGATGGGTCCCTGGCCTTGGTCAGTTTTAAACTCTCAGCGCACAGGCTTGTGGTCTGAAGTGCTGTGAGGGAGGATCTCTGAGGAGGCTATGAGACCGAGAGTCAATAAGGAGCTTTGGATGAGGAATCTGTCCAACCAGGCAACAATATGCCCCAATCCTACCCTTTTGTTGGTTCACGTGTAGAGTCCTTTGACCGGTTTGATGTCGATTAGATCCCAGGCTAAGATTAGGTCTTCCACCCATTCTCTAGATGGGTCTCTTACTATAGATCTCCCTCATTTTTTCTCCTGGGTCAGGGTTACATTTAGGTCCCCTCCCAGAATGATATTTTCTAGATCTTTTGTTTTTAAGAAGTATTGGAGGGTTTCCCAATAGTTCTTTTTTTCTTCTATATGTTGCAGAACATAGATTTTAAAGAGACTTACCATGTATCTAGAATCCTTGTGGAGGAGCTGGGTGTGAATCCAATGCATGAAAGTGTCTGAGCTGATCAGTTCTATTTTGGTGGTGTTCCACAGGGTGCAGAGCCCTCCTGACACACCTCTGGTGTTTTAAGCTAATCCTTGGCTGTTCTTCCAAACGTTCATTGAAACTTTGAGAGAGTCTTGTTGACTCATCTTGGTCTCCTGGATGAGTAGGATGTCTGCTTTTGATGCTTTGATGATATCCTTGAGAGATTCTTCTTTCCTTTTGCTGCCAAGACCCCTACAGTTCTAGGAGGTTAACTTCATTGATTACCTTGGGGGGGGAGTGGCCTCCTTGGGAGGCTTTGGTTAGCTTTCTTGTTTTCCTCACACCGATCAGTTGTTTGATGGTTGGTTGTGCACCTTTTAGAATGTCTTTGTAGGTTTCCTGATCTCTTTCTGCTTTTTTGGATTTCTTGCCTCTTCCTGGTTTCTTTGGGGTGGCCCAGGCTTCACTTGCTCCTTCCGATTCATTTCCGGATGAGATCTCCCCTTCCTCTGTGCCTTGAGTCATCCCAATCCTTTGAGGGGATTAGTTTTGTTCCTCTTCTTCTGTTTTCTTTTGAGTTTCTCTGTCTTCAGGGGTTTGGGTATCTCTTGCTGCTTCCCCTTGGGCGTCTTTGCTCGGCTCCTCTATCTCACCTCCAGTTTCCAGGGCCAATGTATTGAAACTATTAACCGTCTCTTTGCTTCCTGGGTCCTTGTCTTGCATTGGGGCTGACTTTTTGCTTCTTGGACCTTTTGATTTCGGTTTCCCTTTCCGGGCTTGTTGCCAGCCTTCTTCTCCTGCCTTCTCTATATTTTGGGTTTTTGGGCAGTTTTGCTGGAAATGGCCGTAGTCATGACATCCTCAACATTTGAACGAGAGTTGCTCATAATCCAACTTTTGAAGGTGGTGCCAATCCCCTACCTTTAGTTTTACTGCTTCTGGCAAACCTACCTCTAGATCAACTTCCACACAAATCCTTGCACAGGAGTACTGGTCTTTTGGGTCCGCTCTATCAATGTAATGTCCCAATCCATTTTCGATAGCTTGAAGCGATGAGGAATTCCAGTAGTGTATTGGCAGGTTTGGGAGTCTTACCCAGATAGGGATGTATTTTGGTACTTCAGAGGCTGGATCAAAGCTTGGGGTCCATCAATTCAGATAGAGCCCCTATGTGCCCATGAAGTACGACCCATTTCTGAAGATTAGGTCTCTGTCCTCCTGAGAGATGAATTCAAAGATAAAATATCCTCTCCCAACCACATAACACCTTACACTGTTTGTTATCAGCGGCTGCCAGTTCCTTTGAATCCAGTTGTCTGTTGTTTTGGCTGAAGGCCAGAGACCCATGAACTGACCTACCAGGCCACGATCTAAGAGGGACAGTGCGACCTTCATTGGTTGGTCCAGGGGAAGGTTGATATCTGGAACATCGTTTAGCCTCTTTACAAAGCTTGGAGGTTCTGACTGAGAGGGCTTCTTGCTGCAGGTTGCGACTAGTTTACGAAAGGAGGAGGTTGGGGAGGGAGGGGGCGATGGCTCCCCTCTGCCCTGGCCAGTCATGGTAGTGGATGAACTCAAACCCTAAACTCAGAACGAGAGCTTTTCACCTTCGCTCTCCACTCATATCATGGTTGAGCCTATTTTAGACTGTTAATACAACCCCGTGTTAACTCCTATATAAAATAAAAAAATTTAATGTTATCATGGT
>SNQJ01S0076765.1:9250-22926 GCA_010110895.2 Picea sitchensis
TCAACTAAACATTGTTTAGTGACAGTTACCTGATGTCCTTTTTGTAGCCATGAAACTCTGTGTGGGCTTGGATGATCAATCGTCTCCATCTCCATCTTTTCTACCACCTCCGTTGAAATGAGGTTATCTGTGCTACCACTATCCACAATGACCTTGCATACCCGGTCCTTGGTCTTGCAAGAAGTCCGAAAAAGTCTGTTTCTTTGGAATGAACTCTCCACCTCCTTCTCTGGTGTCAAAAGAACTTTTCACATCATCAACGATCTTCCACCTTCAGCATCCTCTGCCTCAACATTTTTCCTTTGAGCTTCAGCAATGTGAGCTTCTCCACCTTATTTCTTTTTGTCTAGACACTCATAAGACTTGTGCCCATTATTTCCACATGTTAAGCATGCTATTACTCCACCTCTTCCTCTTCCTCTAGCTCGGGTACGAGGAAAAATATTATTATCAGCGTAATCTCTTCTCTATTCAGTATGCTTCCCTCTTTGTTCAGCATATTTCCCTCACTGTGAGCTTCCACATCTCTCAGTTTGAGTCTGAGGTTTTTTCCAATCTTCCTTGGGTTTCTGATTTTTATCTTGGGCAACTGATTTGCCTTTGGGCTGACTTCTGCCTTGGCTTCTTTGACCCTGTTTTCGGCTCAACTTCTCTTCATATTTTAGAGCCATATGATAAGCATATTCCACCATTTGGATGGTTATCATGCTCATCTCATCCTGAATGTCCTATCTCAGGCCATTCATGTACCTAGAAACTTTTTCATCATCGCTTTCTCGATGACCTTCCCTGATGTTCAGCCTGTAGAATTCTTCAGTATATTCCTTTACTGTCATCATCTTCTGTCTCAAGTTCTGCATCCTTCGAAACAGAGTAATTTGATAATCCCTGGGGATGAATTTCGCCTTCATCTTCACGATCATCTTGTCCCAATTCTTGATCTTTTGCTTGCCTTTGCAGCGTCTGTCAGCTTGTAGCTCATCCCACCACAATGTTGCATGTCCCTTTAATCTCATGACAACATGTTTGACCTTCTTGTCCTCTTCGACATATTCATAGTCAAAGTATGTGTCTAGAGATCTAATCCAGTCTAGAAGCTCCTCTACATCCAGATTTCCCTCATAAACTTGAATATACATTTTCTCTCTTAAACCCATTCTTGCAATAGCCCTAATCAAATGTTTGTTTGTTGCATCTTTAGCTGCAACTTCTTCTTCTTCATGTCGAGCCTCAATTTCACTTTCAGAATCACTCAGATCCCCAGCACCGACTGTATTCATTTGTGTTGTCTCCATGTCTTCAAGTCTAGCGCGTAGATCATGCATCTCTCTCTCCATGGATGGATCAAGCATCTGCCTACCCCTTCTTCTCGACATTTCCCTCTCCTATGGTGGATCAGGTTTGTGTATGTCCCTTCTTCTCGGCGGCATGGTGAATTCTCCTTTTCCCTTCTACGGAAAGCAAAGAAACCTTTCTATGCTATGATACCAAATGATGTCGGATACCTCCCAACCTGCAAGTCAGAAGTCCACACACATAGGATCTTTCCTCTTCCACTGGCCTGAAGAGCTTCTTGAAATGGCTCTCCTATTTTCCTTTCGGGAAATCTGCACCCACAGCAAAAACCTCGTGGAATCTCCCCTCGTGCTTCAGGAGATCGGACTTCACGATTCCACGAATCCGGTGGTCAAGAGTCTTGTCGCTCAGACCCTCAAAAAACCTGAAGTTATGTTGCTTGGCCTTTTCTCTTTCTATATCGCCTTTCTCCTTATCTTGATTTTAGGAGTTGCGAGGTTAAGAAACTCGTTCCCTCGACTCCCGAAACCGAAACTACCAAAACTCCGATACGCTCACAAGGTTTGACTTTTCAACAGCTCTTCATTTCTTTGGGATTTAGAACTTCGTGGTTTCGCAATTCTAATGCAAAGTTTTTGGGACTTCACCCCACGAAACCCCGAAATGGTAAAAAAAATTGACTCCCTTGTCGATAGTGCGCCACCTATCTACCCTGCCGATTCCTATGGCCCACACGATCCTTTCGGCCTTTCGAGTCTTCGCACTTCGTGATTTCATGAGTCCTGATGCAAATATTTTGGGACTTCCACTTGCGAAACCTAGAAATAGAAATCCACAGTTAAATCCAATGGCTCCTGTTGGCTTGAATCTATGGCTCTACTCACCGTAACTCCCTTGCTCCTTCGTGAGATCTGACGACTCTCGGCACTTCACGAATTCTCCACAGAGAATTTCGACTGTCCATCTCTTCCCTTCACAAGGAATTCTGCAACTTTATACCAAGTGGTCTTCCCATGGTACTCAACTACTGCAACGCAAACTTGCAACACCTTCTCACTGCTCCAATGCACAAACTTCCTGTGCTTCCTTCGACGAATGTGGAGACTCTATCCCTTCTGAGATTTTTCCATCTTTGAGTCTTGAGGAATACTCTTGCATGCACTCCTTGCGGAAAATTCCTTAATTACTCCAAGGAATTGGAATCCGTCGAATCTGTGCACTCCCTGCAATAGTAGTCTCTCAATACTTCATTCAGGTTACAAAACCTAAAACTCTACTCGGCCTGCGCACACCTTGCACGGCTGCTATGCCTAACTGAACTTCTGAGGAAATGAGAACAAAAACTATCTTGTCTGAGCTTTCAGAGACAAACCTCTGAACCCTTTTGTCAACGCACTCCTTGCGGACAATTCAACTGCACTCCTTGCAGGAACCCTTGCTCAGATAGAGAAACAATTGAAACTCGTTCCTTTTCCCTTTCCTCTTAGATTTCAAACATTCAACAAGAAATCATTCATACATAGCATAAAAGCAATTACATGACAGAAAGAGTAAAACCATGAACATACCATTTAGCACACCCATATAAGAAACAACTACAACACCATGAATCTGAATTAAGACTTCTTCTATTAACTCAAATCTCTGTACATGGGTGTTTTTCAAACACAGTTTCTCTGTTTCAGCTTTGTATGCTCTTCTCTTGGTAATGTTCTCCACTATTTGTTCTATTATCCTCTCTTATATGTTACAATGCACAATTGAGGGTGTCTATATCTCATTTCCCTCTCTCATTCTAAACCGTCTAATCTATGCATTAAATTCTATCTACTTGCATTAACTATCATAAATGCCTTCTACCTACTAAGGACGAGAGTAGATCGCTCAAGGTCTGTTTACATTTTACAAGTGTGCCTCCAGTTGATGACTTCATTAATGTTTCAAGACATTTTCAAAATTTGCGTTGGGCACTTTTCCAGTTGTCTTTTGTCTCCGCGTTGGCTCGCTTGAGATGCTCCTGCATCATTATGCATCTTATGATTCTCCTTGAGAAATTTCTTATTCCTTTTCTGCTCCTTTACATGCATTTTAGCTAACCTTTCAAAACAATCTCTTACCTCATTTGATGTGTTTGTTATAGTCTGTTTTTGGGATTTGATAACCCTCTCAAGCAATTTCAGCTCTAATAGCTCTTCTTTAAGATCCTTAATCTATGATTATTGGTTGGCGTTGCTTGATGATGTTGCAGGTATTTCAAGATTTGGGGCTTCTATTTTAGCTTATTCAATGTTTCCCCTTTCCACAGTTGATGGATATGCCACCATTTATATAGGTAAAGGTTCTAAATCAGAATCAAAATAAGGTAGGTTTAGGACATTTTTTGATGCAGTTTTTTCTGGATCTTCTACCAGTTTTCCGAAATCTAACCCCTTCTTTGCTTTCTCTGATTTTAAGGGAGAAACCTTGGTGACATTTTCCACAGGAGATAATGCTCTTCCCTTCCTTTTGTTGGTTTTTGCGGAGGTCAATTCCTATGAGGGAGTCCCTCGTTTCTTGGGCTGGCCTTCTTTCTCAAATTCTCTCCAGAACAAGAGAAAGTCTCAAATTTTATCCTTCCCCATCATTTTTTCTAAAACGATCAAATTGATCGGCCCATGATGGAAATTTCTACTATGCACATTATCAGGCTTAGCTTGAACCTTGTGTGACATCTTAGTTAATCTCCTATGAAGGTAATGGGGTAGATTCAGAGGACACTTTCTTGTAAAATGATGCATCAATTTAAAGTGATAGAGCATGACTCTACCATACCGACCTTCACAAGTGATGTACACTTGAATTGACTTAAGAAAATGATGCCATTTCTCCTCCACATTAGACGTGGGAACATCCTTCTGCGAAATAATGTTTTGAAATTCAGGCTTAAGGTATGACCTGAACTCAATATCCTTAGTGAAAGTTGTTTTAAACCATCTCTCACCTTGCCCATACATTTTTGTTGTTGCTGCAACATTGGCCTCATCAATTTGCTTTACCGTTAATGGAACCATGGTTACTTTTGCTCCATCGAAGCTCCAAGCAAAGGCTTCAACAACACCCTAGTGATACCCCTACAATTTCTCACAATACTTGTAGCAACCTGCTTCTTTAAACATTTGGCAAATCTTAGGATGAGATTCCAGATATAAGACATCAGTCAGTTCCTTCATGAGCAACTTTCCTCCACTGGCCATCTGCAACAAATGTTAATACCTGAAAACAACAAAATTGAGTTGGAGTGGAAGATCAGCGATGATGTAGGGTGAAATGGAAGTAATGGAGGAAAATGCATGAGGTAGACTAGAAATTATAATTCTCATTCAAGATAGAGAAAGCCATATGATTTTTGGGTGAATTTGATAATGAAAAATGATTTTCGATGATGGAAGAATCCTGAAAATGACAGTAAGGGTTTCGGATGTGATAGATCAAGGTTTAATAATTTCTCGAAACATCAATTAAAATCATAGTAGAACACCTCAGATCGTGGAAAATGATCTTCATACATGATTTTTGCGGCATTTAGAATCATCATGGCATGTGTAGCTACGACGGTTTGGGGGCTTGACGAGAAAGGCTAACCATTAGAAAAATTATGCGCTTTCGGCAGCTAAGAACACATGTTCCTACCTTTTTAGCTGACGAAAGTGAGAACTTTCGGCATCTTATAACACATTGAAAACTGACCCTTAGCTGCCGAAAGCTAACCTTTGACACTTTTTCATTCAAAAGCTCAAACCATCATTTTCCAACTTTGGATATACCAGGGTACCTTTTGAAATATAAGATACATCACTAGACCATTACTCTGAGTTTCTTAACATAAATACATTAAAAAAAAAAATTGATTTAGAGAAAATTTCCAAATAGGTAACTGGAGGCCAGATGAGTATAGCATAGGCACCTACCACGTATAATCTTTGTGGCATCTGATCTCATAAATTTTGATTTCACCATTAAAAAAAATAAGGAAAGCTAACCTCAACCCGACCCATTTTCTCTCATTCTAAGCCAATTTCTCATTGTAGAGCACTCCATGCATCTCCTCTGACCTTTTAACATGCATATTCTAGCTCACTCAATCCCAACCTATTCAATCTGACTATAATTTGATATGTATTATGTCATGTTTCTAATTTGCTATATTGTATGTTGAATGGAGAATTTCCCTATGTTTTGTTATTTGAGTAACAACTTATTATGCACTCATGCATAGGACTTGATGGGCAAACATATTTGGGTAACAATATCTTATGTGTTCATGGATAAGACTTGATAGGAAGGTAGGAGTCTTATAAAATGTCAACAAGCATATAGTTCCTGGATGAAAGTATGGTGTGTTGGTTCATTGGTTATAATGTGGTTTTGGTATAGAAAACATGAGTGATGGACCATTGAGTGTCTTTCTATCCATTAGGTTTCTAAACACCTATCACATTGGTAGAAACTCACCCCATTGTCCCTCTCAACAATAATAGTTCAAGTGATTGTTATTCTATGTAGATATGTCTTTCACTTATGTCCACTAGTAGGGAAATACTCTACACATTTATCATATTTTCCTCCACCATCAAGCCAAGGACGCAATGGATCCTCCTCCACCCTAGCTAATAATAGCACTTTCACAATATTTCTTGAGAATCCATTAGGCAATTTGATTCTGACATTCCCTGGATACCTACTAAGACTAATATAAGGGAGTGTGATATTCATGTAACTAATTTATTTTCACCAAGGGACACCTTGGTGTGGAGGATCATCAACTCAACTCATGTGTGGTGATGATTTCTTGTATGCTTGATGAAGTTATTTTTTGTCTAGTTTGGACACTTAAAAATTACAATTGCACCTAGTCCTTACACCATACACACATCAAGTAAAAAGGCATAAAATAATTTAAAGTTCAACAAGAAATATGGTATAAGGTTCAAGAATCATCTTCAAACAAATCACATTATTGTTTGTGTCATTTAGTGCCATTGAACTTTAATACATTGGAGTGAAACTAAATTGTAAATCCATTGAGAACAATTCTGTTTGAGTCAATAGTTTATCGAGTCACTGAATTGTACAAATTAAAATATAAGTTTGATTCATTAAAATGAATCATTTAATTATACAAAGGGTGTAGTTACGAACCCTTTCAAAGTTAATAAGGTGTTTTTAAATTCAAAAATCATTTGAGATCAATACCTGCTTAAAATTTAATAAGGAGGTCATTGTCTTTTCACAATAGTCTTCAATTGAGATACATCAAAGTCAAATCATTATATAATAACTATTTTTGGTGCATGATCAGTAGCACCTAACACCCTAAGTTTGTTGGTGACAAGTTCAAGAAAGTGAGATATAAAGTAAGCGAGCATGACACAATTGAATATCTAAAAATGGGTAAATGAGGAAAACATTTGCAAATGTCAATCAAGAAATTATCAGTTACATGACTCTTTATATAATTCTATCCAACAATTTTAAAGTTTATAGAAACAAAATGTGATAATGATGGATCAATTGATAAAATAAAACATTCATGAATGTATGGAATCAAACATGTGAATCATGATTTTTCCAAAATAATTGTAAGACCGTGTGAAGAATTGAAATTCAACAAGAAAAAAAAAAGGTTTAGGATATGGAAGATACCTCAACTTTCATATTCTAGACTACTCCAAACCAATTGAATGGGAAATATAGGGAGCATATGTAATCAATCAATAAATCCTTTGAGGATAGTGCAACCTAGTCAAAAAGACATTAAAAGAAGAGAAAATACAAGGCTAGGTGTGGTGAATTGAAGGTTTTGAATATATTCCATTCAAATTTATATATCAATAAATGTTATGATCCTTTCTAATCCATCACGATAGGAAAATCATATAGGATTTTATTATAGGCCATTCCAAATCCTCGATGAGTAAATGATGGTTATTTTGATCGGATATAGTTATAATGATGATGAAATTAGAGAGGGAAATGGTTCACAAATTTTCCAAGAGGAGGTTCCTCTGGGTCAATCTTTTCTTGAAAAATTATATACTTCCATCAAATAATACATGAGCATGTCTAGTCTCCTCCTAATTTTGGCATGGAAGGGATTGAAGGGATATGACCTAGTGGGGAAATGTCACAACAAAGTGGTGAAAAATGCCAAATTATGAGTCCAACACCCTTACATAAACTTGGGAATTCACCACAACACTCCTAAACACATTCAAGTTCCATGGAGAAAATGACCTGGAATTATTTGAAGGTAAGCTATCTAACCAAACTATTCATTATTAATTATACAAAATTATTAAATAATATTTTGAATAAAAAACTAATGCAAGAAAATGTCAATTACTTCTATCTTTATTAAAATCTAGGATTCACGTTATAATTAGGAAACTTTTAGTCATAGAAATGATTAAAAGTTTAGAAATAATTAATCATATTGTTAAAAGCCTTTCTTTTTACGCAATTGGTATGAAAAAACATTTGAAATATTTTGATGCAACCCATCATGTATTTTAAGAAATATTTTTTAACAATATCATCACATGAATGCTTCTTCTGTGCCAATTATTTCATCACATCAGCAATAACGGATGTGATTGTGAGGTTGATAGATCAAGACTACAATGTATTGGCATTATAGATCAAATCTCTAAATCTTTTTGGGTTTTCCTAATATTACCATTTAGATTTTAATGAATATTTTATATTGTTTCAACATAGTCAAACTTTAATTGAGAATGTGAGATACCATACTCTTTAGATGGTGGTTCATGAGCTTGAGAAGGTTTAGTTAGGGATTTAGGCCATTGTTTCCAACTTTCCATGTTTATCCCTCTACACCCATTTTCAATGTACAAAACCTTATCTTGATTCCTATATCCCTCTTAAAGTCCAAATTTTTGTTATGTTGGTTTGAGGACTTGTTCAAGGCTCTTGATCAGCTTAAGAATCTTCAACAAAATTATAAGGAACTTGTTTTCATCTTGCAATGCTTGACAATCATTGGGAGTCCATGGATCCAGTGTGTCTATAACTTGAGGATGCATGCCACTCACATAATGGAAAATGAAATGCTATCAAGGGCCAAGACCTTTGAATTCAACTCAAATTTATTGATTAAGGAAGAGGCTTTAAGCATCATGTCTTTAAAATTATGTTTTCTTGGTTTCATATGGTGGTGGCTACAATAATCATTTGGCACTCATTAAAACATTTTATCAATGAAGATTAGAAAATAGAAAGGAACAACATGCTATGTTCTATGAAAAGTATTTTGTTTCTGATGCAACCATGGTAGCTATGTTGGATGTTATCCTTAAGAAACTAAGGAATAATCTTATTCAAAAGGGATTATTCCTTTTGTGCACTTTGGTTTGTATCTTGAATCACTTTGACAATTTGCTAGATCTTACACGGCCATATTGCGTAAATGTGTGCTAGCACATGTAAAATTGTGAAGTTTGTAATGTGAAATTCCAATTTTTCTTGGGTAAAAGCCTATTTATGTCCCTAATGGGAAGAAATATGTGGTTGATAAGGCCATTCTGATTTACATGATTTATTTTCTTTGGAAAATAGGCCTCCTCCTTTGATTCTATTGATTTTTGGTCACTATTTTTTCTTTCTATAACTTGGGACAATGAATACACTATTGTGGTTCCATTGCTTAGGAAAATATTGAACTTTGGTCTCTTGAACGATAAGAAAATTTTGAGGTATTGGAATAATACAATGAGAATGATGAACTAATAAGAAAAAATGTCTCAGTGGACTATCTTTGCACCAACTACTTCTTATAATGTTGATTTTGACCATATGTATGACTAGTAGATTGTGTTTGCTCCATCTTAGATTGGGTAGCCAATGAATAATCATATAAATTTTATTAATGATATTGTGAGAAGTGGGTCACAATATTCAAAATGTGAGATTCACAAATAGCGTCTTTGCATTGGGATGTTCTATGTTGAATGACATTGAAATGCTTATTTGATTGACATTTTCTAGTCTTTCCATAATGGTGAGAGTTTGGTTGGAGGTTGCATTTACTTTTGAATGTAAATGAAACTCAACATATTTGTGACCTCATATTTATTATATATTGTATACATGTGTAATATGTAAATGTGTAATGTTTAATATTTATAATTTATCATATTTATTATAATTTATATATATATATATATATATAAACTTTATATATTATAAATAAATAAAAAATAAAAAACAAAACATAAAACAATAAAAAATAAAATCAAAACATAAAACATAAAGCATAAAATCAAAACCCCCACACCAATATTTGAACCATATCCCCATAGAAACATATCAGAGCTCTCGTCGAAGTATACCGACGAGCCCATATTTGAACCATATCCCCTTGACAGCATACCCATGACCATATCTAGAGAAAGAGATCGACCCTCGTATCCTCATGACAACATACCCTGCGATAATAGACCCACCATAAGCGGTGGAGAAAGAGGTTGCGGAGATAAAGACTAGGCTAAGAGAGAGGTTGGCGTAGAAATACTAGGAGAAAGATGTTGCGAAAAGAGGAGCAAGAGGCCATAGACAAGCTAAGAGAGAGAGGTTGCGAACAGAGGACAAAGAGGGCATGGATAGAGGAGAAAGAGGACGAGTGTCTTAGCCCTAGTAATGACACAAGGGAAGGTATATTTTCATGACCCGATATGCCTCGTTCTTTTCATGAGAGAAATTTTAATGATTTTTCTTATATACCTAGTTTCTTCCTTCCATTATCAAGCTTTAAAACCCACAAACAAATACCATAAAGAACTCCCAAGGGAATATTTTTGACACATTTCTGAAACTCGATATGAAAAATATCCTTGGTCAGGACACCTTATAGGAAAATCATATAGGATTTTATTATAGGCCATTCCAAATCCTCGATGAGTAAATGATGGTTATTTTGATCGGATATAGTTATAATGATGATGAAATTAGAGAGCGAAATGGTTCACAAATTTTCCAAGAGGGGGTTCCTCTGGTTCAATCTTTTCTTGAAAAATTATATACATTCCTCAAATAATACATGAGCATGTCTAGTCTCCTCCTAATTTTGGCATGGAAGGTGATGCAGGAGCATCGCCCACGTCAAGCGAGCCAGCGCGAAAGCAGGAAGACAGCTGGACAAGCCAGCACAATTTCTTTTTGAAAATGCCTTCATATTGTTGTGTGATCTTAAATGATTCATTTAAGAGATGGCGCACTTGTATATTGTAAATGGACCTTGAGCGGATAGCTCATGTCCTTAGGTAGATGAGGCATTTAAGATAGTTAATGTAAAGATAGGTAGGAATTTAATTCTAGATTTGATAGCTTTAGAGCTCGAGAGGGAAATGGGATATAGACACCCTCCTTTGTTCATTTGTATTATTATAGAGAGCATTCAGAAGAGAAGAGCATGCATATATGTGTATGAAGAACTTCCATGTACAGACATTGAATTAATAGAAAAGCTTTGATTCAATTCCATGGTTGTGTCACTCTCTGTGCATTGATGTTATTATGCTCATGAATGTTTTCTTCTTGTCATACATTTTCTTTTATGTGTTGTATATGTGATTTCATGGTTGAATTGAAGTCTAGGAGAAAAAGGAGTTAGTTTCAATTGTTTCTCTATCTTGAACCAGAGAATTCCTTCAAGGAGTGCAGTTGAATCGTCCGCAAGGAGTGCGTTGACAATAGAGTTCAAGTAGAGAGAACTTTTGTTATAAGTTCTCAAAGTGAAGATTGGGCACAGAAGTCGTGCAAGGCGTGTGCAGGCTAGAAAAAGACTCAGAGTTGCGATTCTGAGAAAAGGGACTGAAAGGTTTATGCTGCAGGAGTGCGCAAGGTTGAAAACTTCAACACTTGGTCGTGTTTGAATATTTTCCGCAAGGAGTGCGTGCAATAAGGTTCCCGAAGGAACTCAAGAGCTGTGAGAAAAAGCTCAGAAGGAATAGGCCTTCAAATTTGTTGAAGGGCAGTGGAGAGAATTTGCACGAGTAGGTTGAGAAGAGGCGTCTTAGGTTGGCGAACAAGTCTCATAGAGAGACACTTCTTGTTCGTGGATTGCGTAAGGAGAAAAGTGAACGGTCAGTATTCTCCATGGAGGACAGTGAGTTTCGGGGAGTTGTTGGATCTCTCGGAGTTGCAAGAAGTCTACAGTGCAGGAGCGGAAGAAGTTCAAAGCTTGGAAGGGCCAGAGCTGTCGATCGAGATCATGAGGAGCATGGGTTCTACTCGTAGATCGACATTTCGGGAGTTCGTGAGGTAAGACTCCAGTTTTACGTAACGGAAGTCGCGAGAGTGCAAGAAGCGACATTCCGACAGCCATGTAAGCAGTGTGGGCCATAGGTGATAGTGGAAGACAGGTGGCGTAGACTATCGGAGGTTCAGCGTCTCGGGTATCGGGAGTCGAGGCTGGAGTCATTTGATCTCACAAGTAGCGAAGTCGCGAGGAAGCGTGATCACGATTTTGGCACCTCGGCACATCACGTATCAGAGGTTGAAACTTGAGAGTTGGTTATCGAGAGTGGCGAGACTGCGATAAGGGAAAAAGTCTCGACAAGTGGGAGAAGGTCAGCGCTGACTGACACATCGGGTCTCGGGGTTTTGAGAGCCTAGTTGATCAATAAATAACTCGCGAAGCATGAAGTTCTGATCCTCCGATAAGGAAGTAAAGAGGATCATGAGACGAGAACTGTGGGTGCAGATCTTCCGATTGGAAGATAGAAGAAACTAGAAGTTCTTCGGGCCGAGAGAGGAAAGAAGGTCATGTGAGCGAGTGAGGAGTTGTCGGGGAAGGACAAACATGTAGCTTGCATCAGAGTGGTATCAGAGTGGGAATATCTTTTCTTTCTATAGCAGAGAAGAGGATACACCATGCCGCCCAGGAGAGAAAGGCAGTCACCAGACCCAGAAGACAGGGAGGTGAGAAGAAGAGGTAGGCCGACAGGAAATCCATAAATGGAGCGGCAGATGAGAGATCTCCGAGCAAGGCTCGAAGAGATGGAGACAACACAAAGACGCGGAATTGGTGCTGGGATCTTAGCGATTCCGAGGTTTAAGAGGAAGTTGGACATGAAGAAGAAGTCATAGCAGAGGATGCTTCAACCGAGCGGTTGATCAAATCCATCGCAAGGATGGGTGTGAAGGAAAAAATGGACATTCCAATCTATGAAGGAAACCTGGATGCAGAGGAGCTGTTAGATTGGATAAGATCTCTCGACATATACTTCGATTATGAAGATGTGGAAGAAGATAATAAATTTAGGCACGTTGTTATGTGCTTGAAGGGACATGCATCATTGTGGTGGGACGAGATACAAGCTGATAGACGCTGCAAGGGTAAGCAAAAGATCAAAAGCTGGGATCGAATGATCGTGAAGATGAAGGCGAAGTTCACCCCAAGAGACTATCAAATCACACTGTTCAGGCGAATGCAGAACCTGAGGCAGAAGTTGATGACAGTAAAGGAATACATTGAAGAGTTCTATCGACTGAACATCAGAGTAGGTCATCGGGAGAGTGATGATGAGAAGGTGGCGAGATATATGAATGGTCTGAGGTATGACATTCAGGACAAGTTAAGCATGCTAACCATCCGAACGGTGGAAGATGCTTACCAATTGGCTCTGAAAGCTGAAGAGAAGCTGAGCCGTAAGCAAGGATAGCGAGGGCGAGGAAGAAGTCAACCAAGAGGCAAACCAGTTGCCCAGGACAAATTCCAGAATCCCAAATAGGAATGGAAGAAACCTCAGGGTAAGGTTGAGAGAGGTGGAACCTCACAATAGAGGCAACCATATGTCGAGTAGAGAGGACAGCAGAATGATCAACGAGGGGATTATGCTGATGCAAACACTCTTCCTCGTACTAGAGTTTGAGGTAGAGGAAGAGGTGGAGTAGTCACATGTTTTACATGTGGGAAGAATGGGCACAAGTCATATGAGTGTCAGAGAAAAATAAGGATACAGGGGAATCTCACATCACAGAAGCGCAGAGGTGTGATGTTGAGACCGAAGATGCAGAAGGTGGAAGATCGCTTGGGATGCATAAGGTTCTTTTGAGACCTGAGAAAGAGATGGAAAGCTCAGTGTAAAGGACAAGACTATTTCAGACATCTTGCAAGACCAAGGATAGGGTATGCAAGGTGATGGTTGACAATGGTAGCACAAATAATCTCGTTTCAACCGAGATGGTGGAAAAGTTGGAGCTGGAGACGACTGATCATCCCAGTCCATATAAAGTTTCATGGCTACAAAAGGGACACCAGGTAAATGTCACCAAACAGTGCTTGGTTGAATTTAAAATAGGTGGGTATAATGATAAGATCT
>SNQJ01S0076765.1:22976-36515 GCA_010110895.2 Picea sitchensis
TCATCTATTGCTGGGTAGACCATGGAAATATGACAGAAATGTGATTCATGATGGGAGAATGAACACATATACCCTGGAGAAGAATGGGAGAACCCATAAGTTGCTTCCGA
Source organism: Picea sitchensis (assembly GCA_010110895.2). NCBI lineage: Eukaryota > Viridiplantae > Streptophyta > Pinopsida > Pinales > Pinaceae > Picea > Picea sitchensis. The sequence continues at coordinate 23,087 of SNQJ01S0076765.1, forward strand.
TAAAGGATAAAGAGGTGAAGCTGGAAGTAAACAACACAATACTTCTCATGAGTGGAAAGGAACTTCTTACAGAGGTTGAGAAGAATGAAGATCCGCAATTCTTTGTGGTCAGAAAACCGAGAATCGTTCTGACTAGCACAAGAGTGGATGATTTTCCGGTTGAAGTTTAGGAACTACTGGAAGAGTTCGCTGACATCATAGTGGACGAATTACCCCATTCGTTGCCACCGATGAGAAGTGTGAGCCATCACATAGACCTCATACCAGGAGCAAGTTTACCGAATAAATCCGCGTACAGGTTGATGCCGCAGGAGAATGAGGAGGTCAAGAGACAAGTTCAGGATTTGATGGACAAAGGATTGGTCAGGGAAATCTTGAGTCCATGTGATGTACCGACAATGCTCATTCTGAAGAAAGACGGAGGCTGGAGGATGTGCACCGATTCAAGAGCAATCAACAAGATAACCATCAGATACAGGTTTCCACTACCAAGAATGGATGATCTGATGGATTTCCTGAGTGGGGCAAATTATTTTTCAAAAATAGATTTGAAGAGCGAATACCACCAAATTTGCATGAGGGAAGGCAATGAGTGGAAAAAAACATTCAAGACAAACGAGGGTTTGTATGAATGGCTAGTCATGCCATTTGGCTTGACAAATGCACCAAGTACTTTTATGAGGCTGATGAATGAAGTGCTATGGGAGTTCATCGAGAAATTTGTTATTGCTTATTTAGATGACATACTGATTTACAGTAAATCAGAGGCTGAACATCTGAAGCATTTGGCCATTGTGATGAGAAAGCTACAGCAGGAAAAGTTGTTGATCAATATGAGGAAATCCTCATTTATGAAGACAGAGCTCATTTATTTGGGTTTTGTTATTTTGTCTAATGAGTTGAGGATGGACCCAGAGAAGGTGGACATGATCAAGAATTGGCCATCACCGAGAAATATTTTCGAGGTGAGAAGTTTTCATGGTTTGGCTATTTTCTACAGAAAATTCATCAGGAATTTCAGTGGGATTAGCGCAACAATGATGGACACAGTCAAGAAAAGACATAAATATTTTCACTGGACTGAAGAGCCAGAGAAGATCTTCGATCTGTTGAAGCGAAAGATCATGGAGCAACCGATGTTGGTGTTGCCTGATTTTCAAAAGACATTTCAGGTGAAATGTGATGCCAGTGGGTATGCCATAGGAGCGGTCTTGAGCTAGGATGACAGACCAGTTGCATATTTCAGCGAGAAGTTGGATGACGTGAAGCTGAAATACTCCACATATGACAAATAATTCTATGGTATCATACATGCACTGAAGAAGTGGAGGCATTACTTGATCACAAAGGAATTTGTTTTATACAGTGACAATCATGCATTACAGTTTGTGACTCAACATAATAAGTTGAATCAGAAACATGCAAAATGGGTAGAGTATATGCAGAATTTCACATTTGTGATTAAACACATTTTGGGTACTACTAACAAAGTGGTTGATGCTTTGAGCAGGAAATGTTTTTTGCTGCAGGAGTTTCGAGTCAAAACATTAGGTTTTGAAAATCTCAGGGACATGTACACAGGAGATGCAGATTTCGGAGAAGCATATGAAGCAACTAAGAATCCATTTCTCAGAGATCGGAGTCCTTGGATAGATTATATGATCCAAGAAGGATTGTTGTTCCAAGGCAATCAACTGTGTATTCCAAATTGCTCCATGAGGGAGAACCTGTTGAAGGAGAAGCACAGTGGTGGATTGGTCGGACATTTAGATCATGATAAGACATTTGTGAAGTTGAATGAATCATATTTTTAGCCAGGGATGCATTCGGATGTCAAACGGTTTGTTGACAGATGCTGGATTTGCCAGCATTCGAAAGGGAGAAAGAAGAATGCAGGGTTTTATCAGCCATTACCCATACCAGAGAGGCCATGGGAGGCGATAAGCATGGATTTTGTACTGGGATTTCCTAGGACGCAAAGAGGTGTTGATTCCATCTTTGTGGTAGTGGACAGATTTTCAAATATGGCACATTTCATACCATGCCAGAAGACCAGCAATGCGACGCACATCGCAAACTTGTTTTTTAAAGAGATCGTTAGACTTCATGGATTGACGAAAAGTATTGTTTCAGACAGGGATACTAAATTCATAGGGCATTTTTGGAGGACCCTGTGGAAGAATCTAGGAAATAACATGGCTTTTAGTTCAGCGTATCATCCTCAGACGGATGGACAGACAGAAGTGGTCAACAGGAGTCTGGGAGACTTACTGAGAAGATTGGTGACAGAGCACCACAACAGTTGGGACAATGTGTTGCCACAAGCAGAGTTCGCGTATAATGATTCAGTAAATCGGAGTACAGGTAAAAGTCCATTTCACGTTGTATATGAGATGCAGCCGAGAGGAGTTTTTGAATTGCGGGATTCAGAACAGACTGCAACTAGCAGTGCTAGTGCAGAAGAGTTCGCCGAGACGATGAAAGAACTTCACAGTCAGGTGAAGCAACGATTGATGAGCTCAAGTCAGGAGTACAAGGGCAGAGAAAATCAGCATCAGAGACAACTTCAGTTTGAAGTTGGCGATCTGGTTCTAGCACACTTGAGGAAAGAAAGGTTCCCGAGGGGGACATACAATAAATTGAATATGAAGAAAATCGGACCATGCAGAGTCCTGAAAAAATTCAGAGAAAATGCATATGAGATTGAGTTGTCGGATGGCATTGGGATATCTTTGATATTTAATATCGCCAACTTATATGCATATAAGATTGGAGAAGCAGAGACTGGAACCGAGGAACCACTAATCTAGTGGATGAAACAATTGTCAGTAGCGGAGAAACCGTAGATGGAATGCATATTGGACAAGAGAGTGGGAAAGAAAACCAGAAGAAAAGAATACTTCGAGTATCTGGTCAAGTGGAAGAATCACCCAGTGGAGGATGCTAGCTGGGAGAGTGAAGCAGTGATATAGAAGCATGGACACACCGTGCAAGAGCTCATGGACAGGATCCCATGAATTTTTTCAAGCGAGGGAGTATGATGCAGGAGAATCGCCCACGTCAAGCGAGCCAGCGCAAAAGCAGGAAGAAAGCTGGACAAGCCAACATAGTTTCTTTTTGAAAATTCCTTGATATTGTTGCGCGATCTTAAATGATTCATTTAAGAGACGACACACTTGTATATTGTAAATGGACCTTGAGCGGATAGCTCACGTCCTTAGGTAGATGAGGCATTTAAGATAGTTAATGTAAAGATAGGTAGGAATTTAATTCTAGATTTGATATCTTTAGAGATCGAGAGGGAAACAGGATATAGACACCCTCCTTTGTTCATTTGTATTATTATGGAGAGCATTCAGAAGAGAAGAGCATGTAGAGAAGTGTATGAAGAACTTCCATGTACAGACATTGCATTAATAGAAAATCTTTGATTCAATTCCATGGTTGTGTCACTCTCTGTGCATTGATGTTATTATTCTCATGAATGTTTGTTTCTTGTCATACATTTGCTTTTATGTGATTTGCATTTGATTTCATGGTTGAATTGAAGTCTGGGAGAACAAGGAGTTAGTTTCAATTGTTTCTCTACCTTGAACCAGAGAATTCCTGCAAGGAGTGTATTGACAATAGGGTTCAAGTAGAGAGAACTTTTGTTCTAAGTTCTCAAAGTGAAGATTGGGCACAGAAGCCGTGCAAGGCATGCACAGGCTAGACAAAGACTTAGAGTTGCGATTCTGAGCAAAGGGATTGAAAGGTTTCTGCTGCAGGAGTGCGCAGGGTCGAAAACTTCAACACTTGGTCGTGTTTGAATATTTGTCACAAGGAGTGCGTGAAAGAAGGTTCCCGAAGGAACTCAAGAGCTATGAGAAAAAGCTCAGAAGGAATAGGCCTTCAAAGTTGTTGAAGGGCAGTGGAGAGAAGTTGCGCAAGCAGGTTGACACGAGGCATCGTAGGTTGGCGAACAAGTCTCATAGAGAGACACTTCTTGTACATGGATTGCGCAAGGCGAAAAGTGGACGGTCAGTATTCTCCATGGAGGACAGTGAGTTTCGGNCGGGGAGTTGTTGGATCTATCGGAGTTGCAGGAAGTCTATAGTGCAGGAGCAGAAGAAGTTTGAAGCTCGGAAGGGCCGGAGTTGTCGATTGGGATCACGAGGAGCATGGGTTCTACTCGTAGATCGACATTTCAGGAGTTCGTGAGGTAAGACTCTAGTTTTACGTAACGGAAGTCGCAAGAGTGCGAGAAGCTACATTCCGACAGCCACGTAAGCAGTGTGGGCCACAGGTTATAGTGGAAGACAGGTGGCATAGACTATCGGAGGTTCGGCGTCTCGGGTATCAGGAGTTGAGGCTGGAGTCATTTGATCTCGCGAGTAGCGAAGTCGCAAGGAAGCGCGATCGTGATTTCGGCACCTCGGCGCAATGCGTATCGGAGGTTGAAAATTGAGAGTTCGTTGTCGAGAGTGGTGAGACTGCGATAAGGGAAGAAGTCCCGACAAGTGGGAGAAGGTCAGCGCTGACTGACACATCAGGTCTTGGGGTTTCGAGAGCCCAGTTGATCAAAAAGAACTCGCGAAGCGCGAAGTTCCGATCCTCCGATAAGGAAGTAAAGAGGATCGCGAGACGACAACTGTGGGTGCAGATATTCCGATTCGAAGATAGAAGAAACTAGAATTTCTTCGGGCCGAGAGAGGAAAGAAGGTCCTGTGAGTGAGCGAGGAGTTGTCAGGGAAGGACAAACAAGTATCTTGCGTCATAAGGGATTGAAGGGATATGAACTAGTGGGGAAATGTCACAACAAAGTGGTTAAAAATGCCAAATTATGAGTCCAACACCCTTACATAAACTTGGAAATTCACCACAACACTCCTAAACACATTCAAGTTCCATGGAGAAAATGACGTGGAATTATTTGAAGGTAAGCTATCTAACCAAACTATTCATTATCAATTATACAAAATTATTAAATAATATTTTGAATAAAAAACTAATGCAAGAAAATGTCAATTACTTCTATCTTTACTAAAATCTAGGATTCACGTTATAATTAGGAAACATTTAGTCATAGAAATGATTAAAAGTTTAGAAATAAGTAATCATATTGTTAAAAGCCTTTCTTTTTACACAATTGGTATGAAAAAACATTTGAGATATTTTGATGCAACCCATCATGTATTTTAAGAAATATTTTTTAACAATATCATCACATCAATGCTTCTTATGTGCCAATTATTTCATCACATCAGTAGTAAGGGATATGATTGTGAGGTTGATAGATCAAGACTACAATGTATTGGCATTATAGGTCAAATCTCTAAATCTTTTTGGGTTTTCCTAATATTACCATTTAGATTTTAATGAATATTTTATATTGTTTCAACATAGTCAAACTTTAATTGAGAATGTGAGATGCCATACTCTTTAGATGGTGGTTCATGAGCTTGAGAAGGTTTAGTTAGGGCTTTAGGCCATTGTTTCCAACTTTCCATGTTTATCCCTCTACACCTATTTTCAATGTACAAAACCTAATCCTGATTCCTATATCCCTCTTAAAGTCCAAATTTTTGTTATGTTGGTTTGAGGACTTGTTCAAGGCTCTTGATCAGCTTAAGAATCTTCAACAATATTATAAGGAACTTGTTTTCATCTTGCAATGCTTGAAAATCATCGGGAGTCCATGGATCCAGTGTGTCTATAACTTGAGGATGCATTCCACTCACATAATGGAAAATGAAATGCTATCAAGGGCCAACACCATTGAATTGAACTCAAATTTATTGATTAAGGAAGAGGCTTTAAGCATCATGTCCTTAAAATTATGTTTTCTTGGTTTCATATGGTGGTGGCTACAGTAATCATTTGGCACTCATTAAAACATTTTATCAATGAAGATTAGAAAATAGAAAGGAACAACATGCTATGTTCTATGAAAAGTATTTTGTTTCTGATGCAACCATGGTAGCTATGTTGGATGTTATCCTTAAGAAACTAAGGAATAATCTTATTCAAAAGGGATTATTCCTTTTGTGCACTTTGGTTTGTATCTTGAATCACTTTGAAAATTTTCTAGATCTTACACTGCCATATTGCGTAAATGTGTGCTAGCACATGTAAAATTATGAAGTTTGTAATGTGAAATTACAATTTTTCTTGGGTAAAAGCCTATTTATGTCCCTAATGGGAAGAAATATGTGCTTGATAAGGCCATTCTGATTTACATGATTTATTTTCTTTGGACAATAGGCCTCCTCCTTTGATTCTATTGATTTTTGGTCACTATTTTTTCCTTCTATAACTTGGTACAATGAATACACTATTGTGGTTCCATTTCTTAGGAAAATATTGAACTTTGGTCTCTTGAACGATAAGAAAATTTTGAGGTATTGGAATAATACAATGAAAATGATGAATTAATAAGAAAAAATGTCTCAATGGACTATCTTTGCACCAAATACTTCTTATAATGTTGATTTTGACCATATGTATGACTAGTAGATTGTGTCTGCTCCATCTTAGATTGGGTGGCCAATGAATAATCATATAAATTTTATTAATGATATTGGGAGAAGTGGGTCACAATATTCAAAATGTGAGATTCACAAATAGCGTCTTTGCATTGGGATGTTCTATGTTGAATGACATTGAAATGCTTATTTGATTGACATTTTCTAGTCTTTCCATAATGGTGAGAGTTTGGTTGGAGGTTGCATTTACTTTTGAATGTAAATGAAACTCAACATATTTGTGACCTCATATTTATTATATATTGTATACATGTGTAATGTTTAATATTTATAATTTATCATATTTATTATAAATTATATATATATATATATATATAAACTTTATATATTATAAATAAATAAAAAATAAAAAACAAAACATAAAACAATAAAAAATAAAATCAAAACATAAAACATAAAACATAAAATCAAAACCCCCACACCCATATTTGAACCATATCCTCGTAGAAACATATCAGAGCTCTCGTCGAAGCATACCGACGAGCCCATATTTGAACCATATCCCCTTGACAACATACCCATGACCATATCTAGAGAAAGAGATCGGCCCTCGTATCCTCATGACAACATACCCTGCGACAATAGACCCACCATAAGCGGTGGAGAAAGAGGCTGCGGAGATAAAGACTAGGCTGAGAGAGAGGTTGGCATAGAAATACTAGGAGAAAGATGTTGCAAACAGAGGAGGAAGAGGCCATAGACAAGCTAAGAGAGGGAGGCCGCAAACAGAGGACAAAGATGGAATGGATAGAGGAGAAAGAGGCCGAGTGTCTTATCCCTAGTAATGACACAAGGGAAGGTATATTTTCATGACCCGATATGCCTCGTTCTTTTCATGAGATAAATTTTAATGATATTTCTTATATACCTAGTTTATAAATGGAAGCAACTCAACAATCTCATTAGTTCAATCATCTCATACACATGTATATAGGATTGATTTTTAAGTGAACCATTTTTTTATGAATTTCCTTGTAACCTACATTTTCTCGAGTAGCCAAATGAGTGCATTATGATTGTAGACCAATATTTTTCCCTTCTTAGATCCTATAATGAAATTATCTTCAATAAAAGAATAAAAGAATAAATGCCCCAATTCCTCTCATGGGACAAGGCACTACCTACTTGTAGAAATAATCATACAACAAATACTTATATCTCTAGAGCATGCCCATTATGAAGCGACTACAAGTCTATTGGATCCTTTCCAAACCACCCAACACACAAATCCTCCATGATGTAGAACACTCATCAACCACACACATTAAAAACAATGAAATCAAGTGCAAATAAAGGATATTTATAGGATGGTGCACCCACAGCAAGAGCAAGAAGAACCCTACCCATACCAATTCAAGCCACTCTTGTTGATCTCAAGTTCAACCTTAACACCATGATGATTGTGCTATCTGTAAGCACCAAGAGAGGTGATAAAGCTAGTCTTGTTTCCTTCCTGCTACCTATCCATTTGATGGTTCTTTCTGGGGTAGTATTACCCATCTCTTTCTCCTCCATTATCACCTTGATATTCTTATGGTAACACCTACTCTCCTTGTTTTATTCCTCCATTCCATTTTTCTAGTCCCCTAATCATAACATTATATCATACCTTTATTATCCTATCATTTCTAGTCCTCTCTTCCTTTTCTTATCTTTTCTCTTATTGACCACCTATTTCCTCGATCCTTTCATATTTGATTGTATCCCTTTAGTTCATTGTATTGAGTAGGGTTGAATTCAAGATGGCATTCATTAGTTAAGACTAGTCACCACTCCCTTGCTATCTTCCCTAAGAGTTTATATTTGGTAGTTGAATCTTGTAGCCTATAGCTATAAAGTCACCTTCAGTGATGATTTTAGGGGCTAAATTTCGCTCGTGGGCTAATTTTCCATGGTTTTTCCAAAAATGAGATTCGCTATTTTAAAAATGATTTACACAAATTCTATAGGATAAAATTAATTTACCTTAAAAATCGCCAAAAATTTATAAAAACTATATAAAATACTTAGAAATTTGAATATTTTTACAAAAGTATCCCCAAACATTTATAGTTGACATATGAAGGATTAATAACATTCACCAAGGTTTCTACATTTTAAAATAAATTTCCATCCTTAAAATCATCCCTGGTCACCTTCATTTCCATGAAATTTCCTTCCGCTCAACAGTCTCCTCCTACCTTCTATGGTGCTTAATTAACGTTATTTCCTAATTATGTTAATTTTCCATCCCCATGCTAACATTTTCACCTCATGCCTTCAATGGTGCCTTTATTGAATCAATGGAACATTCCCTCACTAATTTCACCTTACAATTATTAGTGCCTTCAATGGTTCCTTTCCAAAATATTGATAATATCACCTCACCATCATAGACCAACATTATAAAAATCAACATTATAAAATTCATTTTTTTTATTAGATATCATCAATCGTGAACATGATCGTCCACCTTAGATATCATCCACCACGCTCCATCCATATCATCCATATTTGTCCCTACACCCTTATTCACATTCAATTACAACATTAAAAATGGACTAGGTGATGAGGTGGTAGCCTAGGTTAACTAATATGTGGAATTCCTCACATCCAATGATAATGTGACACATGGATCAAGTGATGAGGTGGAAACCATGTCTAAATAACAAGTGGCATTCTTCACATCCAATGAAAACATGACATGTGGTCCAAGTGGTAACTAGAGCTAACTAATCCACCCATATTCACCCCTTAATCCTTCTTCACATCTAATGACAACTTGACATAGGGACTAGATGATGATTTGGCAACATATATTCAGTGTTTTATGCACAACATATATTCACAACATGTGGGTTCATAATTAAAAACCCCCCTTTATGAATGAATTATGTGATCCTTATGAGTATTCAAGATGTGTATGGTGGACTCTATAATCATTAGAGTTTACTATGTTAGAAATGATGACATTTTATTCAATGTTGTATAGGTTTACTAAGGGAACTATGACATTTGCTTGGTATTTTTAAAATTTGGGTCATTTTGCAGTACTGCACACATAGTAATCTATCAAGAAATTATTTCTTTTCTTAAAACCTCTTGATCCTTCCCATAGCTAGTTTTCATCGAAGTTGAATTTATTGCATTTCATTTTCCTCTTGCATGGTTTAAAGAGTCGAGTCAAAACGCCATCAGTTTCACGACCACTTCTTTGAGTAACAATAGCCTAAAATAAAGCGCTAATTAAAATTTATCTAACAACTTTTATAAGGATCTTCAAACCCATCTTAGCTTAGGTTTAGATCTTTGGAATAGGATTGGGAGAACAAATTTCCAAATCTGATAAAAAAACATAAATCCTTGAGTTAGGGAGTGAAATCCAGTTGCTATATCACTAACTTTGGGAAGCCCTTCTAACACAAGGGTCAATCATGAGGTCGCATTAGGGCCCTCAAAGTAATCAAACCTTCTTTGTTAGTCTTGGTGTTGACTGTCAACTGTCTCCCCTCTAATTTGGTATAGTAGGTGGTACCATAGAGACCATAATATTTTAGAGTTCCTACACAAGGTGACAGCACAAGGAAGGTGGTGTTGTACCTGGGATCGACGTTGGCTAGACTAACTTAGACTACTTGGAGGGTTTCCCACTACTCGGTGAGGTAACTTGCGCCAGGGCATTAGTTCATTAAACAGGTTGTCAACGTAACTTTCCCACCCACCAAAACCTAGCCCATTCGTGCATCGATTATGCGATGTTGGATTCCATAACCAACTAGCACTTCTTTGTGAGAAGGTTTGTTTTCATGCTTCACTCCTATATTAATTAGCGTGTGTTTTTGTTTCTCTTTAGTTGGCCTTAGGATTGATTTTGTGTCTAATGGCATCAGTTTTGGGTTAATTCCTCATTTGATCAATACAAAATATGGATACAATTAAAATAAAAGGTAGTAAAGAGGTAACAAATAGCTCATACCTAACTTACGTCTTATAATTATCCAACATTGTTCTTTACACTTAGTGCAACAAACACCAAATGGAATGGTTTACACAAGGTCAATGGATAATGTTATTGGAAAATTCAAAATATTATCATGAACCCACATTTCACATATTTGTAAATGCACGATAGATTCACAATCTTTCATGAAGAGGTCCGGGAGAAATGCCTCCATGCAAAATTGTCCATGTCCTTGATGGAAATATATACAATTCCCTTGAAGATATTTTAGTCCTTGTCCTGCTTAAAAAGAATGATCCCATTCTGGAATTAGTGGTCAAAGACTACTTTTATCATGACATTATGAAGTTTCATTTAATCAAAGTTCTTGGAAAGGAGAAGAGTTCATATTCCAACATTTTTTTCTCCCCTCAATTTTGTAAGATCCCTCTATGACTTTCCCTTCCTTTATGTCTCCTTCTTGAGTTTTACCTTGGATTTTTCATATATGATTGCACAATGAAAACTAGGTATTGGCTAACTTTCCTCCTTTTATGTCTTTAGTATTTCCCTATTGTTCTAGGTTCATATGAGTCCCATCCTATCTCTTGAAGGAAAAGACATTTGATTTATTTGTTTAAGTATTAGTCATAGGATTTTTGTTGAGGATTTTGTTCACATTTGCGAACTTTTTTTTTGAATTCAACTCTATAAAGAACTATTTAAGTGTCATTTAAGTAAATCTCATCTATGGTCTTCACCTCAAATACAATTTTTTTCAACATAAACCTTGTGTTTTCTAAGACATGTAGGGCTAGGAGTCCAAACATGTAGGACTATGAGTCCATATAAACCTCACTATAAGCCTCATCAATCTTCGACATCTTCAATAGTCTTCTGGGTGATGACAAGGCAACTCAAGATCCTTTTCTAGCACCTGGGAAAATCTTCAACCAAAAATAGGATAAATTTTGAGCCTTTTATCCTTTGTATTTGGCACTAAACCCTGAAAAAGAGGATGATATTTATCCATTTTAAAGTTATAATTCATTTGAAACCTTCCTTGAATGATTTGGAAGAAAAAATATTCGATCTAGGAAAAAATACTAACGTTCTTCCTGTGTCTACACTTTCAATAGCTTACGTCTGTTGGAAGATTGGTTGTTGTCATTGATGTCAACACTAGTCATTGGTTTTGGACTGCAAGATTGATGAAGGTATTTGAACATGAAGGAAAATGCATATGCATATACAACACCCATGGATGGATAGTATAAATCATGTTGTTTCCATTGGTATGTGGCACATCACGTGCATCCTCATGGTTGAGGAGAAATGAATTTTTGAAGATGACAAAGTGAATTGAAGAAGGAAGTACATGTAGGCCCTCAAGATAATTAAAAAAAATAATTAAAAAATAAGAAAGTGTCAGGTCGGCCCTGATGTTAAAAGGAAGTGGCATAAATGGTATAAATAAATATTATTATACATTCATTTGAAACACAAGTCGAATTTAAGAGGAAATCAGAAGTAAAGAAGACCAGATTTCAAGGGAGGATGAAGTCTTTTGGTGATGTGTTCTAAGGTATGTTATTTGCCGGTCATCTTACCATTTTCGCTATAATTTTTTTTCTAGAACGATTCAGATGATAAATTTACTATGGTATTGAGAATACATATCAAGGTACCCATGGTAAAAGTTTCAAATCTTGATTCGCTATAATTATGGAGATACACTCTGTGGAAGATAGGGTTTTTGACCAGTCCTGAAGCTAGTCAATAAACAGGTGTTCCGGGTAAAAAAGTCATAACTTATTCATAGAGAATCCAAATGAAGTGGTACAAATTTCATTGGAAATATTACGGACTTTAGTTTCTTGTGTGAGAGTTTCCGAATCTGATGTTAAATATTGAGCGTGGGGCATTCTGTACAAGTTCGCTCTCCTGAATAAACTAGAATTGAATAAAGTCTACCATTCTTTCTATAACTTCTTTTTGGGGAGGATTCAAGGAGTGAAACTTGGAGGAGTTTTAGAGAATACATTGAGTAATATTATCTATAGGATCATATTATTCCAATAATTGAAGAATTACAGAAGTTGAATAAGTCTTAGGAAGCATTATCAGGATCTATGTGATGGTTGGTTGATGGTGATGATTTAATGTAAAGTTTTATTATATCTCATATATTCTTGGGTGGAAGGAAGGGGAAAGGATGGATGTAACACACCCACTATCATAATTTAAAAATTTTGGGATTAATCTCCCATACATGAGAAATCTCCATAAACTCGTATTAGCGAAATGCCAATCCCTGATTCTATATCGGGATTCGGGGTTTCTAGTATCAAGATTCATTCACCCCCAAGACTCACGATTCTTTGAATTCCGACGCACTCCATACGCATTAGCTCTCTTGGTTCAACTCCTGGATCCACAGGACCTGCTACCATATGTCCGCAACCCTATAGCTACCCATCGGGGTTTCAGGGTTTATGATGTCACGATGCACAGGCCTTCACAAATTCCGAACCTCCGATCCTCGATGCCACTTGGCGTTGACTCACGACCAAGCTTGGCCTTCCGAAACCTGTCCCTTGCTCTGGCGTCTATGGTCCCCACTCTCTATGATGGCATGGAGTGACACCTGTCCTCCACTGGAATGCTATGACTGTGGGACCGTCGCGTTTCAGGATTTTGCGACTTCTCCTGTCGTGAGTTTCTTGTCACCGAGAATCCCGAAATGCCGAACCCCGATCTCTACAGGATTTTTGGACACGCGTCCCTCAGGTTAACAGTTATGATCGCGTCGGGAAATCGCGGATCGCGATTTCCGTATGCAAGAGTTCCTTTCCTTTGGAAAACCCGATGCTCCAAATGTCGACTCGCCCAGATCTCCTACCACGCATCCTACCAAGATCCACGGTTGAGATCCTTTTCTCGGGATATCGCGACTTATCCTGTCCCGGGTCTCCTGTCCTTGGAA
>SNQJ01S0076767.1:9631-33913 GCA_010110895.2 Picea sitchensis
CACAAACTATATGACCAAATGGGTGGAAGCTAAAGCACTCCATAGAGCGACCGAAGAAGAAGTTATAGATTTCTTATTTGAAGACATCTTCATCAGATTTGGAGTGCCAAGAGAATTAGTTACAGATGGAGGACCTCCTTTCACTTCTCATGGTTTTAAATCCACCCTTCAAAAATATCATATTCAACATAGAATGACTACACCATACCACCCCCAAGCCAATGGACAAGTGGAAAGTACAAATAAAGTAATAGAATCCATTCTCACAAAAACAGTGAAGGAAAACAGAAAGGATTGGTCTCACAGACTCCCTAAAGCATTATGGGCCTACAGAATTACCTGGAGAAATACTACAGGATTCTCTCCCTATGAATTAGTTTATGGAAAGAGTGTTGTCTTTCCTGTGGAATTTGAAATCAAAACCTTAAGGACTGCTTCAACTGTCAACCTTGATTTAACCGATGCATAGACAACTAGGTTGTAGCAGCTTAATGAATTGGATGAAAAAAGACTAGATGTCATTCATCAGACAACTATGATTCAACAGAAAAGATCAAAATGGCATGAAAAAACTATTAAGCATAAGCAATTCCAGAAAGGTAATTGGGCCCTACTGTACGAATCTCGATTTAAAGAATTTCAAGGGAAACTACGTACAAGATGGCTTGGTACCTACGAAGTAGACACTGTTTTCCCCAATGGAATAGTAAGGCTCCTCACAATCGATGATTCTAAAACACCGTTACTCGTAAATGGTCATCGGCTCCATCTGTACCAGCGCCCTATTTCCAAAGAAGATTTTAAGGCTACATGTCTGGCAGACTCTCAGTACCTCTTTTTAGAGGGAGTTCCTACCCCTCACTGCAATTAATTCCTTTAATTTAATTTCTTTAGTATTAGATTAGATTTCGTTTACTAATAATCCTTGTCAAGAAATACCACGTTACAATTGATTCTTGCAGATTCTCGATCAAAGCAAATTCCTACTAAGGAAGGATGATCTTACTTCAAGAAGAGCAAAGCTTCCCCATTGCTGAAACACCACTGTCAGCAAATTTTCACCATTTTTCCCATTGCTGAAACACCACTATCATCAACTTTTCGCCATTTTCCCCATTGGCGAAACACCACTGTCAACAACTTTTCGCCATTTTCTCCATTGCTGAAACACCACTCTCAGCAACTTTTCACCATTTCCCCATTGCTGAAACACCACTGTCAGCAACTTTTCACCATTTTCCCCATTGTTGAAACACCACTGTCAGCAACTTTTCACCATTTTCCCCATTGCCGAAACACCACTGTCAGCAACTTTTCACCATTTTCCCCATTGCTGAAACACCACTGTCAACAACTTTTCACCATTTTCCCATTGCTGAAACACCACTGTCAACAACTTTTCACCATTTTCCCCATTGCTGAAACACCACTGTCAGCAACTTTTCACCATTTTCCCCATTGCTAAAACACCACTGTCAACAACTTTTTGCCATTTTCCCCATTGCTGAAACACCACTGTCAACAACTTTTCACCATTTTCACATTGCCGAAACACTACTGTTCAACAATTCCTCACATTTTCTCATTGACAAAACAACTCCGTTCAACAATTGTTTCTCCCTTCTTTCTATGTCTGAAACACCACTCCCTCAGCAGTATTCTGCAACATCACTCTTCAGCAAACATTTCTCTATTCTTCCTATGGCTGAAACACCAACTTTTCAGCGTTCTCTGTCAATAAGCTTTTGCGCTCTCATACTACATTTTTCCTTCTAGTCAATAAATCCTTGATACAATTCATCTAACAAATCAAAAGTCTCTGCCACGACCATTGCAGAACTATTATGGACAGGCGTTATATTCTGTTTCAAAGTACAAATCAAAAGGTAAAGGCAAGGTATGTAAATTTTATGTAAATACAGTTAAGCTATAGTTAATGAGACGATTCCAACTCATTATTACCACTCATGCAAAATCATTATTAACCGCACTTGAATGGGGGGGGAGGAAATATCGAACTGTTATACCATCATTTCACACGAATCAACCACCGCCATTATTATTCACCATCCTTTTGCTTGTTTCACCACCATTTGCATGCCTTCACTCGAAAAACTCACTCTGCACAAAAGTGGTTACTCGACTCTCTGACGGTGTATTTTACTAAGCTGTTAGCTATGGGAGGCCCTACTATATGGTACGAACTCGCCACGACAACTCTACTAGAACTGTATCCAGAGGCCTATCAAATTTTTCTGCAGGCAGGATGGATCAGTTATTTTCAGAGACTCCAAGGGCTTGATCAACAACAGGTTCTACAATTTGCTCAAAATCTCCAGGAATATCATTCCATTTTTCAAGGGGTTTGAATTTCAGTTACAGAAGAGGATATAGCGCAGGTTTCGGGTCTCCCTACCAATGGCATTCGCTTGTTCAGCCACAAACATATCATCCTCAATGCCCAGCAGGATTTCCTCTTGCCAGAGGAACAAATTGAATTTAAAGGTCGGGGTGTCCGACTTAGCTCATTGTCACCTCCATGGCGGGAAGTTTCAAAATTCGTCAAACACTACCTTACCTGCGAAGGCCGATACCAGGTAGTCTACCAGCACAATTTTCTCTTGTTGTCTCATTTACGGCATAATAGATTGGTGAACATTCCTTATTATCTGCTCGGTTGTCTCAAAAATATGTCGCACTACGCTAAAAAGGATAAAGATCATGCCCTTTAACTCACCCATCACCGTCTCATTCAACTTCTTATCCAAAAGAGTTTTTCCCAACAAAACCCTCCACTAAACAACCCACCCATAGATCCCCAAGAAGCTGCTAAAATTCCTGAAAATCTTCAAGAACAGCAACCGCAAAACCCTCCAGATTCTCCAAAAATACCTAACAGTCCTTCTACAGACCCAATCAATCCAATTAACCCCCCTACCATACCAATCCCGTCCCACAATTTACCAGAATCATCCACTCCTGCCATCCATATCCTTAGTGATGATTCGGAACCAGACAATTCTCCCTGTCCCATCATTGAAGAAGAGCCTCCACGCAAACGAAAGCAAATTCCTTTCTTTCTGCCCTTTTTACAAAGAAAACGAACAAGGGCCTCAACAAGGGCATCCATTACTATTACTGCCCTAAACCTCCAACCCATCCGACTAATACCCCGTATACCTCCAACCTCCCAAATCCCAGAATCTTTGCCTATTCCACCCACGGGCACTAAAACACAAGAACCAGATGCCCAGGGTGTTGCGACATCATCCGTTTCAAATCAAGTAGCTGAAACACAAGAGCCAACTACCCAATTTGTAGCTGAAACAGAAGAACCAGCTATAGTTGTCACACAAGAACCAGCTATAGCTGTCACACAAGAACCAGCTACAGCTGAAACAAAAGAACCAGCTGTTGATATTGATATTGAGACACAGGAATCAGAAGCCCAGGGTGTTGCAACATTACTTTCTTTACATCAAGAGGCTGAAACACAAGAATCAGCTGCCAATCCTGTAGTTGTTCCACAAGAACCAGCTAGTGCGGCTGTGACTGCTACACAAGAACCAGTCACCCCTCAACCAGAACCAACAATAGCCTCTGTCTTACAAGAAAATGAGTTCCTAAAGTCTGAACTAGAAGCCTACAAGCAAGAGCTAGCCGCGGCAAAGGAAGCCTACGAGAAGGAACTTAATTTGTACACCCTAGCTCGCATAGCAACAGAGGAAAATACAACAGAGAATCTGTGTCAAGAATATATGTGCAGTCAATGTGGGGACATCTACTATCAGGCAGGCTACAAAGTAACTCAAATTCCAATACTAGGAGCTTCCCCTGCACCTTCGACCTTTGAAGTCAAAGAAGAACATCCTGTTGTTACACAAGAACCAACAGGACCTTCCAAAATTAAGACTAAACTCTGTCTTGCAACAAATGTCAAATATGAAACCCCTTCTTTTGCTAATAAAGTTGTACAAACATTGCCTATTGAGGAATATGCCCCTTCTAGCTAGATCAATACCCACACCTTTGTGGAACAGGCCACTCAAACCCCACTACAGCCCATCACTCATGATGCTGAGACACAAACTCAGCCATGGGATGAGTAAGCAATAATAGACAAGTGGAGAAAAGAGTTTGTTCTTACACAGGCCAAAAGCCTGTAGGAACACAGATTAATCTGGCTAAACCATATCTATTCAAATTGGGAAGCAGTGGAGCAGACATGCCAGGAATCCCAAGCCCTTAAGAAACAGAACAAAGAACTAAAAGGAAAATTACTCCTGATATTTGACTTGGCACAAAAGATATTGGCTGCAAGGAAACCATCCTGCAATTACTCCTTGTTCCTCATGGAACGACTTACATGGTTTCAAATCAAATCAATCACAGAAGGCAGACCCCATGCAGCATTACATCCAACAGATTTTGTCAAAACCTTTGCAAAAGCCTCTGCTATGGATCAACACCTCCTCTGTGAGGCATATCTTCATAATAAGGCCATCCCGAAGAACTGACAACTTAACATTAACCCTCTTCTCGGTGACATCCAGATTAGGGCACTCACCTCTTTCCTCAACAATCAGATTATATGGTAGGATGACTTCCTAGCTGCCAAGCACAATGAGGATAACCACCTTCTCTGGATAAGGCCAGAACCACAAAATGCAGCCACTTTTGTTACAGAGTATTATCAGTTTTTAAAGAAACCAGGCATGACCCAACATATTCAGCAATTACAGACATCAGTGTTTCAAGAGTGTCAACATTTCATTAAAGCAACAGAGATTGCTGCCCTACAGGAAAATAATATGTTTTGGCAATAGTCTACTAAGAAAAGACAGGAACACAGCCCTTTTACCCCCACTAATATTGAGATAGCAATTTCCAGGGTACCTAGCTACATCAAGTGTGCTCAACAATGTGCTGAAAACTCGATAGGGTACCATTTTTATTTTCCTATTCTCTGGTTGCTAGTAGAGATATATCAAATTCATTATAAGTTGCCTAAGAAGAAAGAAACAACAGCTTGGCAAAGGTTACAACGCGTTCAAGGGTTCAAAGCTCCAACAGACAGCACCTCCCACAACTACTGCTTGAGTAACTTGCACGCTCAGAGTCGGTATCCAGACTTTGATTCAGAGTGAAGTTGCCTGAGGACTTGCAACATTTTAAGTTGGGGGGGATGTTAGGACCACACAATGTACCTTTTTGCCCACACTTTTTGCCACCATTACACCTTTTTTTCACTCACATTTAAACTCACACTATCACTTTACCCTATCTTTCCAAAGGTACACAACGTCTCTTCTCTTTACTATATGTTTAATCTATTTTGCATATAATTTTACATTATTCTCGTACTTAACCATTGATCAGAAATGTATATGTGCTGAAACAGTTCGAAATGCAGATTAGCATTGAGGCCTGTGGCTAAAATAGTCTGTGATGCTGAAACAACAACTCACAAAAGCTGTTACACAGTCCGTAGTCTACAACAACTCACAGAAGTTGTTACACAGTCCGTAGTCTACAACAACTCACACAGAAGAAGCTACTACACTCGCCATGGTCAACGATACTGAAACAACAACTCACAGAAGCTGTTACACAGTCTGTGGTCTACAACAACTCACACAGAAGAAGTTGCTACACTCGCCATGGTCAACGATGCTAAAACAACAACTCACAGAAGTTGTTACACAACTCGTGGTCAACGATGTTGAAACAACAACTCACACAGAAGAAGCTGTTACATAGTCTGCGGTCTACGATGCTGAAACAACAACAAAAAATAGTTACATTGACCACGACAGCCGCACCTTGAGCCAACATTTACCATCATTGCTGCCTGAGATCAAGTTGTTGAAACAGTCAGAACGCAAATCTTGTGGCTGAAACAGCCCGCAATTTGCGATGCTGAAACATCATACAACATCAGTAACAAGAAGACTAATAAAGAAGTTGTTACTCCAGTTGCAACAACAACACCTCAATCAAAACTTGTAATAGCATTCTGTTGCAGGAGACTAGGATATCCTATTCTAGTTTAGAAAGTCGATCTGACTAAGAATAGGACTCAGATGTACACCTGTAAATTATTGATCAAATGGTATCGAAGGGATTCTCCTCTTTAAATAAGAGGAAATCATCATTCGAGAGGACCTTTTGTTTTAGCTAAGAAAGGATTTACAGAGAAGGACGTGATTTACTTCAGATTGTAATATGATACAGTTGACAGATGAATAAAAGACAGTTCTGAGCATTTCTCTCTAGTTCCTTTCGTTTCAGGGGAATCTTGTGAGAAGGGAGGGCCCACCTTCTTCACAAGATTCACCCATTAGCTTTATAGTGTGTTAGTGTTATTTATGTTCATGCCTTGATTACATTCTGTTTTGCTGAAACACTACTTTATTGAACTCTGTTTTGCTGAAACTCTGCTTTACTTTGCTTTCCTATGATTCATGCTTGGGTAACTGATAATCATTCTAGTTAGCAATCCTGTTTGATGAATTTATGAAAGCTTGATAACCAGGGACAGGTGCTGAAGATTCCTTCTTGGGAATTAGGGTCATGTTCTCTGTTAGAGATAGTTAGCCTTCAGTACATGTCAATCATTTCAATTATTAATGAATTTGTGAAGGCGTGCTAATCAAAAACAGGTGCTGAAGATTCCTTCTTGGGAATTAGGGTCCTATTCTCTGTTAAGAGGTAGATAGTCTTCAGTGTGTGGAAATCATTTCAATTAGGAATGAGTTCATAAAAGTGTGGTGATCGGAAACAGGTGCTGAAGATTCCTGCTTTGGGAATAGGGTCTTGTTCTCTGGTTATAGAATAGTTGGTCTTTCCTTTTGCAGTGTCTTGAAAGATTTATTTTCCAAATTGTTATTTTCTTAATGTAATCCAGGATTCTTTGGACAGTTATCTCTTTAAACATTGAACTCTGCAATTGGTAGATTGCTTTCCTGTAATTCAAGTAAGAACTTTAGTTTAATTCAAGGCAAAGTGTGATTCATATGTTTTTACTACAACACTAGGTTGCTTTTGAGATTGAGCATATATAGTGCCTGGTTACCTTTGAAATAAACAGACTTCCCTGGGTTGACAATTTATGTAGCACTTGATTGTTTAGTTAAATAAGCAATTATAGTGACCAACAAGGGCTAGCCCTGGTCGACGGGGGGCCAGCGCATAAGCACATGGCACTCAACCCACGACCAAGAGCTAAGGACCAGGAACTGTGTTTGATGCCATTTTATGAGACCGTTGCGAAAACTCTTGTAGTGGTCGATGTTATGTTTCTACCCATTTACCTTTTGATTGATGACTACCTCCTCTCATTTTCAAGTTTTTTGTCTTAACTCTCAGTCGCTCTAGCATCTCATTCGCAACATAAAAATCATTTGCAACCCAAAACCCTCCTCCCTGCAAAAACAATCATGTCGATTGTCAAAACTTTGTTCTTTCCCAGCAACATGGATGATTTACCTTTCAATCATACTCAGACTTGATTACTAATCTTTCCTTCCATTCCATTTTGTTCTTGTTGTTACAAAAGTCTCAGCCTATATCAATTTCCTACTTGTTGCGAAATTGTGTTTTACTACTAAAATCTTGTTTAGCAGTAAACTCTAGCACCAGTTTGGATTTATGGTTGTCATCCAATTTTCCCAAATCATACTATTTCCCTCTGACAATTATGGAACCTGCACAACAAAATAAGAAAATCTACAAAGGAGGTGAAATTGTGAGATCTAGACCTCATGACATGCATCTAGTTAATTCAGATTCTTTTATTACAGAATGTTTTCAGAGAGGAGGATGCATCACTTTCTGTGAGAAATTACAGAAGGGGCACATGGAGGTAGCTAAGGAGTTTGCATTAAATTTTGATGGTCTCAAGACAAAAGTTTACTCACTAGAGTTTCAGGTAACATAACAGAAAATTGCAGCAGCTACAAATATGCCTTGTCAAGGTGAGAGATGGTTCAAGGGGATGGCCCTGGATTCTGCATTTTTCCATGACTATTTCAAACCAGAGTATCAGGATGATAATATATCTAAAGGAGTGCCAAGGAGTTACATGACGAAATATTTTGATAAGATGCTAAGAGTAGTTCACAGATACTTCACCTGTGAAGGACATTTCAACATGGCGTACTAGTACCATATCAGATTACTCATGCACTTTACTGGTAAGAAATTCTTGAATTTTCCCATTTATCTTTTCAAAATATTGGGTGAAATGTCTGATAAGGTGTAGGCTAAATCTAAATTAGTTGAAAGTAGCATATTTCATTCTGGCCTTATCAAGTTGCTAGTCTTAGAGGAGCTCAGTAAAACAAGTGGAGATTTGGACACCTTTTTGTCCACATCAGGTTTCAGTGCAGATATTATCAGTACTCCTCAAACAAAGATAAAAAAACCCTTCCTCAACTAAGAAAGTAGTTCAAACAACCAATGTTAGTGCTAAAATAAAAATAAACAAAGGTGAAGAGCAGCAACCAACCATAGTGGAAACCCCTGAAACTAAAGTTAAAAATTTTCTCAGTAAAGAGTCTAAGGAGAAATCTAAAGGAAAAAACCCTTTATATCAGAAAATTAAAATTGTTTAAGATTTTAAAGAGACCTCTGACAGTAAGAAGAGTAAGAGAAAGCTTGAATTCATTGTTGAAGCAGTGAAAATGCCTAAACCAAGAAAACCTTTGACCGGGTCAGCATTGAAAGAATATCTAGTTTCTGTAAATGAAAGCGCAATAGAGGTACAGGTCTCATAAAAGGTACATGCCTCATCAATAAAAAGGTCATGTTTAGTCAAGAGACATCTACAAAAGAAGTACCTAGAAAACATCTAACTAGGTTAGCAACAAAGCAGTTAAATCCTATCACATAAGGTGCATCTCAAACACCTATTCATCATGCAACCTGTTGTTCCAGAGTCTATACTTAAGGCTACAAATTATAGATTCTAGGCATATAGAAGAGGGTAAAGGTATGGGAAGGAGCAAACAACTGGAAGAGAAACTATGGCTGATTTCTAAGCTGTCTATGTCTAACTTCCACTTGTTCTTGAATGGTTATGTCCCGTTCAATGGCTGCCCATGAATGCTCAAGTTCGATCCGGGTGGTTGCAGTTCTTAGGATAGTATCAAAGAGGTTTAGGGAAATGTTGGTTTGGTCTGAGAGGTCGGGCTCTACGTGAGGTTTCCTTGCAACAGGGGCTATCATTTAAGGGATAAAAATTTAAGAGGTTGTTGTTTTTAAGTTGCTAATTCAATTTTAGATTATATGAGAAACAATCCTGTGAAGCCAATTAAATGGTTTAAACAAAATCAAAGGTTGTTTTCCGTAACTAAGTTAAAATTTGAAACCGAGTATGAAACGAAAGAAAACATAGAGCTGTCAGACAATGTGAGGCATCAATTCAAGAGTAATATCACACTGTAACAGAAGAAGTAAAAGAAAATAAACACTTTAATGATGCATAAAATATAGAGATCTAAGAAATTCACAGGTCTTGTACATGCTAATAGCTGATACAGAGGAAAAGTTGTAAATAATTATATAACTAAAACATGATCGCCACAGTAGAAGTTGTACTAAATTGCAGTTAAAGCATTCATCAAAGATGTATATAAAAATGACATGAAGTATGAAATAACAGAGGAAAACACATAACTCAATCTTGACGGAATATGGAGTCTTCAATTCGCTTTGTATTAATCCTGGCAAAGGAAAATTTTCTCTATTACAATCTGCCGAAAGCAAAATCCCTTTCTTTCGTTTCAAAATGCATATTTATACAAGCTTAAAAAACACTTCAAATTCCATTTGTTCTAGAAGCCTTTGATTACAAATGAGGAAATGAAGTGTTTCATTTCCTTGCTCTTTGTCTTCCTCCATGCAGGCGGAGTGCCTTCCTTTCATTGTTCCTTTGTACCCAGAAATAGAATGGAATAACGCTTGTCATCATTTAACACCAGAAGCTTGCCCTTTCCCCTGCTCAATGTAACTGACACACCTTTCAATCAACTGGGCTATCAACTTGGAGGGCTCTACTTGGTTGTTTTCCTCAAAAGTGTAACAATTCTTCACCAGCTGTGGCAATCGTCTTACTACTTTTCGATCTTTCGTGATGATGAACCATAATTGTAAACTTGGTTTTATTAACCATCTGTCCACTTGGGCAAATTCAACCTGACTCAGCTGGGATATTTCAGCTTGTTCCTTTTCAACATTATCCTTGATATCTAATAGGTGTTTGGCTATGTTAGTTTTTCCCAGTGTCCCGGCGCTATCTTCCTTATCAAGGTTCAACGAATTTTTATTTATCAAGCTGAATGTCTCTTCACAAGAATTATTCATCTCTTTAGCTCTTTCTCTTCTCTCTGATATGTTATGCTCCGATGCCTTCAATAAGATATTTCCCCTGGTTTTCTCTGGGATGGATAACCTGGCACTACTGACCATACCTTCCTTTGTTGTTGCTACAACAGCCTCCTGGAAAGCAATTCGAGCCGCCCTAGCTTCTCTTTCTCTCAAAGAGATATCATTTATCACTTGATCAATCATCTGAAAGTGACTTTGGATGATTTCCACTTTGGCAAGCAATTCCTATTGAGTTATTTCCACCTTCTGTTGGATCTCGGTGGCTTGGGATTGGAATATGTTTATATCTATGACCTGGTTCTCAGCAGAATTCAATTTTGACATTAGTTGTTGTATTAAATCCTCTTGCTGAATTACCTGTGCTTGGTTTATCTGGGCTGACTGATGCATTTTCTCGAGCTCAGCTCTAAGCTGTTCGATTTCTCGTTGGTCAGCTGCTATGGCCTCCTCAAGACCTTTGTTCACCTGATCCCTGGCATTCGCTTCTGCCATAACTACCCTAGCCTCCAACTTACTGATCAAGAGGTTCTTCCATTTCAACTACGCCTTCAGAGTTCCAACTGAGTACTGATTGGTCATAGCATAAGCTCCTAATGTTCTTGCTATCTCCTCGGTGAATTCTTCCTCTTTCACAGCCTTTCCATCTGTCATGATTTTAAATTTTTTAGCCACTATGCCCTCTCTCTGATATAATTCTTGCTTCACCACGGCCTTCCTTTTCTTATCAAAGAAACATTCATTAGAAGGCAACTCGTATACAAAAATGGGCGTCAGTTTTGCATTGAAAATCCATCCCACATCGGGGTTCCCCTTTGTGACCAGTAAGGGTGTGATAACAACAATCAGACTGTTGATTTCCTTGGATGATTGTTTAGGGGTAGCATCTGTGGCCGGCTCACTAGATGTGATCAATGGGGTGTCGCCTACCTTTTGTGAGGGTATCTCTTCTTGACTTAGTACCTGCTCACCCGACGCAACTGCCTCTGGGTTTTACTCTCCTTAATCGGGGATTTCGGTTCCCTGTTCCAAGGTCTCCCCTTCCTCTGTCCCTTCCTGATTTTTCTCCTTGCCAGGACTTGAGTTCTTTGAGCCTCTGGCTTCCACCTACTGTGTGTATGGAAGCTTTGGGGTTTTGCCCTGTAAGATTAGGGGGAGGAAAATCTTCCGACGCTCCTCGAATTTGAGGAAATTGGCCATATCTTCGGGTGGCAAGGCCCGAATCTGACTCAAGACTTTAGAGTAGGACCTCGCACCTCAGAAGATTTCATCATGAGGTGAATCCTCATGTTCATATCTCTTCAGGCCACTATTCACCAAGTGATTACTCACAACCTTATTAGGGTCATGCTTTTTGAACTCAATGTTCACCAACTTCATTTCCTCCAAGGTCGTGGCCTCGGCTTTGGCATGGCCAAAATATAATAAAGAGTATGAACCAATATGAATGGGGAAGGGTGGTCATACCTTCTTCGATAGTCCTTTGAGATCTTTTATTATCCCACCAAGCACAACTTGCTTGGCGATCTCGCGACATATTAGTTTATCTGGCAGGAATAACGACAAAGCATAGGGGGGAACTGAGGTGTCGAAAACTCTGATGTATGAAAAATCTGCTTCTATATACCAATATGCTACATTACTCAAGTTGGCCGTGATGTTATCTGAAATCTGGGGAGACAGATGGTTGAAGATAGAGACATGCATCGGTACCATTACCTAGTTAAAAATCTCGTAGATGAAATCTTTGGCCTTATCCTCCCAAAGTTTCGAGTGGTAGACATGGATACGCTCAGCATTATATGGAGTCCAGCTCCAACTCATTAATGGGAAGGGTGTCATGAAGAAAATAGCATCCATGATGTAGGCATACATAAATAATGAAGATGCTCTCCCGCTGGCTTTCTATGCTCGATATTCAGTAATTCGACTGGTGAGACTGTCTGACATCAATTTGGCCCAGTCGAAAGAAAAACCTTCAACAACTGTATGAATGAGCGGTACCCATGGGAGGAAAAAGTGAGTAGTGTCCTCGTTCCCGTACAATCTATAGGCCATCATCGCTACATACTTGAATTGTGGCTCTAAAGAGGAGATTGAATAAATTCCATGAGTATCGGCCCTGAATTTTGCGGGGTACGAAACCCACTCTTTGATCAGATCGGATAAATTTATTTTGTACTGCTCGCATTCCTTCTTTTTGAACCCCTCTAGGAATTCGACATTGTAAGTACGGTTTGGTGTGGGTGATAATTTATACATTGCCTATAAGTGCTCTTTTCTGAAAGACCCAATTGCTTTCCTCTGTTCATTGAAAATCATTCTAGTCAAGATGTCTACATGATCCAGTGGCCATCTGACCATATCATAATAGGGGAGAAGTTGTGGCCTTGCTTCTATTTTGTGAATCTCTTCTTGAGAAACAAATTTTTAATTGGTGGACATGTCATCATCCTCGTTATCGCAGGAATCATCCAGGCAATTTATCACCTCGGGCTGCAGAACATTGGAAATGTGCGTTTATGTTTTGATAGTATTGATACTTCGAGGCGAAGTATCATAAACAATATTTGAACCTTGGCCTGAGCTCTCAGTGGCTGCCTTGGGTGCTTTTCGTGGATCCATGATATATAACCTTGCAATTAGATCCCCTGTAGTAAAAGATTGAAAACACAGACATAAGTTATCCTAGTGAAATAGCTCTGTGCACAAAAGAAAGGAAAGTTGAGATAATGAAAGAAAACCCTTTGCTTAGATAGCTTAAGTTCGTGCTAGTCCTTGCCGGCAGAATGATTAAAACGTTTAATGGAAATATTTTAGCAAATAAGTGGGATCTTACTGTCAATCACCTCACTGAAATTCAAATAAATGCCATAAATATTTGATGACTCGTAACTTGGGAAAAGAGCAGAAACTTTAAAAACTTCATTTGTAGATCATGCGGTTAAAATCTAGTCAAAGCCTTAATTAATCTAGTTTAGCTCTTTTAATTTCGTGCTTTTAGTCCTTAATCTCATTTTCGGCGCTCACCGTATCGGATGATTTCGCATCTAGCCTTTGAGACCCAAAAGCCCGAAATCGCGATGGTGTGATTTGATTTATAATCTGTGATTTGACTTAAGCTTTTAATTAACCATGCTTAATTAATGAATATCGCGACTTCGGGGAGCAGAGTTACAAAGGTGTTTTTCTTTGAGGTAAGAATTGCCGAGTTGCGAAATTGCGATAAAGACTAACTACAGTTTATAATGATCACTCTTAATATTAACCTGAGGAACTTGGAATGACTTCGCAACTTCACATCTCGGGGGTTTGGAAAATATTCGACGAGTAACTCCCAAAATGCGAGACAACGAGGTAATAACATCTAAAAATCCCTGCTTAGGGGTTTGATAATGGTGATTAGAACTAAACCGTTATCGCCATTTCGCGCATCGGGATACCGGGGCTTTGGTAGGTACATCGTGAAATACGCGAGATCCCAAAGTCCAGTTTTTTGGGGCTTAAGTATAACCTCTTACTTACTTAGAAACAAGGGCAGCTCCAATGTTTGAACCTAGAACATTAAAAAAAGTGTGTTCCAACACAACCAAAGCACCTGTTCACCAAGATCCTATAGAAATTATTAAAACATAGTCTCCACCAGATGTAAGCAATCAGATAGTGAAGAGACTCATAAATCTGTTGAAGGATGCACAAGTTCAAATTGTGCAATTGAGGCAGGATAATAGAGAAATTAAAATTAAAATAAAAGAGCACTTGGATAGTTGTGAGGTATTTATTGAGAAAAGCATAAACATGGTCAAAAGATCCTTGCCCCTGCACCATCAAGTGAAGAATGTCTACAAGCAAAATATGGTTATGAAAGTTGAGATTATGCTATTGAAAAGAGAGTTGCAACAGTTGAGAGAACAAGTGGAAAAGAAGAACTTGGACCTATTAGCACATTCTACAATCATTAAGTTAGAGGAAACTCATTTTTTAAATTGTACCAGTTTTGAGAAGGATATGGTTACGTGTTGCAAAAAAACCTAAAGGCTAATTTTTGTCTTATGATGTTTGATGGTTCAGTTACAGTTTTAACTAATAGCTAGGTCCAAAGCAAGGTTAAGGAGTGAAAAGGATACATATAACCACCTTACAAGTTTTTCACACCAACAACAATTTGGAGAATCCAAAACAGTTGATAAACATAGTTTTCACAACAATTTCTAGTTATTCGCTGCGAAACTGCTGAAACAAAGTTTTTGCAGCAGATTCCACCAGTTCACTGCAAATTCTCACAGTAAGCCTTAGATCAAGGATTTCAGTTTCCACCTGTGTATCAAATGCCTCCAACATTTTAGTTGATCATGAAAGACACATGTACCATCGATCTAGCTTTTCTAAATTATGCAGCATGTGTTGGCTTTGTTTTATTTATGAATGTAGACATGATCCTAGGTTTTAGGAGTTTTTTAGATTTTTTGTTGTTATTCCATACAATGAACTCCTAAGTTGATGGAATCCAATGTAACAACTATATTTTGAACTCATAGAAGGAAAAGAACACATGTAAGTCTATATATTGTAAGATGTAACCATTTTGAAAGGTTCGAATGATTAGAGATTGAGGCTCACACTTTCGGTTATGATTTATGAAACTAAGAAGACTATGTATCTGGATTGAATGACTCTAATGCAAATACAATATCAGCTTTGTTTTATCCCAACCCGTTCTTTGTCTTCTGCTTTCGTGGAATATTAGCTTTGAATGATTCATTACAATGTTATTTACATTTTGTGTAGTAAATGATTCGTTGCATACATTATGAGTTTTTCCATCAAAGTACTCTATATTTTTTTATTATAAGGTTTATAATTTATGATACTTTCTTCAGTAAATAATTCAATTTAGATGGAAGTGGAACTGTGTTATTTACTTCAATGTTATCCTCTATTTCTTCTATTCATTTGTCCAAGATTTGTTGACTGGAGTTTGTTTTAGCCCTTCCCTGTAGGAGCATAGTATTCATTCATTTTGTTTACTGGACTGAGTCTTGATCCATGTCAATTTGACCCATTCACACATTTAAATATATCCTTTTACTTTGATATCCCGATGGGTACTAAGCTTACCTTTATATCAGTCTAAAGATGACATCTAGTGCTAACACAAGGATCTATCACGAGTTAAAGTATTTCAATAAATGTAAGGATATACCTTACAAATATATGCAAATATTTAGTCATTTTCTACATAAATTTCATTGTATCTCATTAGTATTGGGATTGAGCACCTCTTCCTTTACTAAGGAGAGAGTTTCTTCCATCCATCAATATAGTTTATAGAGAGAAAGCCTCAAAGAGGTCAGAACCCTCTTGATGAGAGATCTTAAAGGTCATCTTCATGTTTCACTCTAGGTGACATCATTATTTTATGATTGAGTTCTCTTTCCCTCATTAAAATGTGCATTTAAATGGTTCTTATATCTTCTTATTATTTTGATTGCTAACCTACTAATAAAGGAGACTCCGATGTTTGGATCCACCTTCTCTAGCTCCACAATCAACAATAAGTCCATAGAGGAGCTACCGTAGAGGTTTACTCCACTTGTTTTTCTATATTTCTTGTAATTACATATAAGATCACTGGAAATTACTTGATTTTAAACACTCATACTTGCACCCTTTTATTTTCTCTCCACACCAACAATGCCAACCTATTGCTTGAACTTATGTGGTACAAAATAGGTCTAAATAACCCACAACATGTCTCTACTATTTGGATTTGAGACTTTTTCAAACCATTCATCATACCCATCCACTTACCACTATGGAGTTGATTTTCTCGGCGCCTTAAAAATCAATTATAAGGCCATGAAATGTTTCAAATTTTTATTTTACATTTCCAAAAGAAATTCACATTAATACATAGGAAATAGTTTTCATAGTCACAGTTCACCATTTATACAACTTGCAAGTCTAATACCTCACACCTCACATAATCTATGCTTTATCTACATGATTAAGTGTTATAACCCTAATTTGCACCAGACATGCTTACTTGGCATCAGGCCATCTCAGATTCCTTCTTTGCCAAAACATTGTTGAACAACTCTTCTTAAAAAACCCTTTTATAAAGGCCCACACACCCTGCTACATTACTGCACACATGTACATGCTAGCTAACCCAAGACAACCTACGTGTGCCTACAAAAGCACGAAAAAAGGAAAGTTGCTGACAGAACACACAGCTTTGGGTAAGTTAACTAAACCTTTCGGCCATGCATGGCCAGAAATTCGACCAAATACCTAGCTTCTTCTAGCCTATAAAAGAAGGGTTAGGGGTCCCATTTGGGAGAGGAGAATCATAGTAAAGAAACTATACCCGATTGAGCATTCCCTTTGTCCCAACCTTTATCCATCCTTGTGCAAAGAGAAGTATAGAGCAAAGAAGTTGGAGGATAGTTGAAGAGGATCCCAGGACTAGGTTCATGGAGTAGTGGTCGGCTTCATCATTGTAAGTTGATTTAGTAAAGTTAATAATAAAGAAGTACTTTTCCTGTCCCACCATATGAGGTTTTCATGGTTTATTGCGTACATTTTGATTAAATCTCTAACCCATTAATCTGTAGATCAAATGCATGTGGAGTTATTTTTTTTTCTTGTGTGAATGCAGGTCATCCTTGGGAGGAGAGCTACAGTCAAAGAGCGACCAAGTGTGAAGAAAGATCGATATCAAACGCCCGAAATAAGGTATGCTCACTTGATCTTTTTAACTACGTATTTTCTTAAGAATAATGGGGATTAGGTCCGGGATGACGGTAGAAAGTAGGAATCTTTAGGTCTTTTCTACATGCATGATAAAACCCTAAGTGCTAGTCCGTAGATGGATTTCCCACTCACAACATTAAGCCCACATAGTCAAGCTAAAATTTCACTTTTGCCAAACTTTTCTAACCAAACTTGCTTCTCAAGTTTAGTGAAAAATCTTATCTTAAGTTTCTATTGTCATATCATTCATTCATGGAAAGGCCATGATCAAATGGCATATCCACCCTTGCTCTAAAATCCAATCTCAAAGAGATTTTCTTTCCCTTCCAAAAATCCTAAGAGGTAAAATATTTATATGTAATGTTTCCTTATGTAGGGAAACATTCACAACTTATGAAAATAAATTACAATGCCTTTTTTAACTTCATGTTATATCTTCTTAAAGAAGCATATATAAAATGTTTCAACTACCATAAGCTTTGTACACATTATATTCAAAATTATTTTGAATATAGAAAATTTCATAAATAAATGGAGAATATTATTTTGATGGGATAAGGTCCTTCCATCTTTATTGGACAAGCTTCTTATATGGTAGTCAAATTAACAACCTCCTAACACTTTTAGCACTCTTTCCAACTCCTCCCTCAATAAAACTGGGCAGTCACATCACTATCATCTCACACAATGCCATTGGCTGACAGGGACAAAATATATATGCGACATTCAATCAAGTCATCTAACATTTAATGCTTTGAACACTACATACCAAATCTTTAACATTTAATGCTTTACACCAAATCTTTGAGTGGGGGACATTCATGAGTACTTTGCAACTTTTGAAATATCAATGTTTGGTCAATGATGTGGGTGAAATAGTGGATGGATGCGATCCGTGCTCTGTCTCTTCGTAAATGCAATTACGATATATAACTCAACCTAATCTACTGGAGTTTGAATCCACGTGGGTTGAGTTAAGTCGCGGGTGCCCTCTATTGGCGGGCAGGCTGTATCAGGTTGTTGGAGATGAGCACATGAGCACCCAGCTGCAAATCTCAGCGGCCAGCCACAATATGTCTACGATTTAAAGGACACAGATACTCATGAACCTACAACAACGTTTAACACTTTGTCCCACCAAATATCATAATCTAAAAAACAATAATTTTAATTTATTTTAACAAATTATAAATTTATTAAATTACATATCTATTAGTTCATTTTGAAAAAATTGACTTAATTTTATTTCACACAAGTTTCTTTAATTATATATTATAAAATTTGTATTCAATTTTTAAATATTATTTATGTTGATATAATATATTTTTAAATATTTTATGATTACTTAATTTTGGTAACAATATTGACTACTACATGGTAAAGGTATGGTTGAAGGTATGTCTAACTTCTCTCTAAATTTTGATTTCTATAAACATTGTGTATATGGGATGCAGAATCGGGTAAGATTCCCCTCTATTGCAACAAGGGCAGAGGGAATTTTACAGTTGGTGCACAATGATGTGTTTGTACATGTGTTAGTTCCATCATTGGGAAAATCTGTGTACTATGTCTCATTTATAGACGACTTCTCGAGGAATACATGGATATATTTCCTTAGGAAGAAATCTAAATTCTTTGACGGGTTTAAAGAGTTTAGTGCTCCCATGGAGAATCAAATAGAGAAAATGATTAAGGTGTTGAGGACGGATAATGGTGGAGAGTTATGCATAAATGAATTCGAAGAATTTTGTAAGAAGTGTGGTATAACAAAGCATAAGACTACTCCATATACACCTCAACAAAATGGAGTTGTAGAAAGGATGAACATGGCATTGATGGAAAAAGCAAGGTGCATGCTTAGTGATGTCGGGTTAGGACACAAATTTTGGGTAAAGGCAGTGGATATTGCATGTTACATGGTCAATCAATCACCCTCATCAACACTAGATGACAAGACTCCACACAAAGTATGGATTGGTAAGAAACCATCTCTCACACATCTCAGGGTATTTGGCTATGAGGCTTATGTTCACGTTCCAAAGGAAAATAGGAGTAAGCTAGATAAAAATGTTGAAAAGTGTATCTTTATTGGGTATAAAGATGGTCTGAAAGGTTATAAGATTTGAAACCTAGAAACTAAGAATGTAGTTTATAGACGAGATGTGGTATTTAGAAAAATCAAAGATGTTTTCAAACAAGAATTCATACCAAGGAAGGAAGAACTAGAGAAAATAGAGTTTGAGTTAAAGGATGATGAATCATAATCTGCAGAAGAACATGAATCAGAAGAAGAAGATCCCCATACTCTAGTATTGAGGAGATTGGTTTAGGAAAGAAGGCAACCAACAAGGTATACTTGACCTGATTTCCGTTCAAATTTTGCTTTGTCTTTTATTGATGATGATCCTAGAACTGTTAGGGAGACAATGGATCTAGAGGATGGAAAACTTTGGAAAAAGGCCATGGTTGAAGAAATGATAGCCTTGGACAAGAATGAGGCTTGGGATCTAGTGGAGTTACCGACAGGAAGAAATCCCATTGGTAGAAAATGGGCGTTTAAAAATAAGTTGAATGCAAAAGACAAAGTGAAGAAATGCAAATCTCAGTTGGTAGAAAAAGGTTAATTTCGGGTTGAGGGAATTGTCTTTGGTGACATTTTTTCGCATGTTCCCAAGTTAAATTCTATTATATTTCTTTTATATGTTGTCGTTGCATTTGATTTTGAAGTAGAACATATGGATGTGAAGAAAACATTCCTACATGGGGATTTGTAAGAAGAAATCTACATGAAGCAGCCAAAACGATTCACTGTGAAGGGAAATAAGGAGTTTGTATGCAAGATGAAAAAGTCCATGTATGGATTAAAACAATCACCAAGGATGTGGTATCAAAATTTTGATACTTATATCTTGAGACTTGGCTTCACAAGGAGCAAAGAAGATCACTATGTGTATTTCAAATTAATTGGGGATCATCTTACTTATTTGGTCTTGTATGTGGATGATATGTTGCTAATAGGAAATAACAAGGAGATTATCTAGGATGTGAAAACTCAGTTTTCCTCTAAATTTGACATGCGAGATCTTGGTGCTGCAAATTGCATTTTGGGCATGGAAATTAAAAGAGATTGGGAAAATATGAAACTCTAGTTAAATAAAAGGAAATATGTCAAGACAATATTGCAAAGGTTTCATATGCAGGTATGTAAACCGGTTTAATATACAAGAATGTATGCAATGGTCTGTACTAGACCATACATTGCACATGTAGTGAGAGTTTTGAGCAGGTATATGTAAAAATCATGGAAGGAGCATTGGACAACTATAAATATGGTTTTTTAGGTATTTGCATGGCACTACCAATTATGGATTGTACTACCAAGGAAGACCGAGATTGGATAGAATGTTGGAGATACATGGTTTTTTGGATGCATATTGGGATGGAGATCTAGATTGTAGAAGATATACAAGAGGGTATGTGTCTAATATATTTGGAGGAGCAATCCATTGGATGAGCAAAAGACAGGCTCTAGTGGCACTCTCAACTACAAAAGCTTAATACATGGCATCCACTCATGCAAGCAAGGAAGCAATATGGTTACAAATATTGTGTTCAGGTATTGGGTTGGTACAAAAAGCTGTAAGGATAGATTGTGATAGTGAGAGTGCAATATTCTTGGCGAAGAACCTGACTTATAATTCAAAGACAAAGCATATTGATGGTAAGTATCACTTTGTGAGAGACATGTTTGAAGACAAGAAGGTGTTGCTGATGAAGGTGGACACTTTGGAGAATGTTGCAGATTGATTAAAAAAATATGTGAGCATTGAGAAGTTCTCTTGGTGTATAGGATCTATGGGCATTGTTGCCCTAGATTGTTGACTATGTAATCATGTAACCCCTTGTATGCAAAGAAAACAACAAGTGGGAGAATGTTGGGTATGTGTTATATTATTTGCAAAATTGATCCCATTTACTGTACACTCATATGGGAGAAAAGGGGGTTTGAGGGGTGTGGGGGTTTTGGGGTGGGATCCCCTGAGAAAAAAAAATTGGTTCGTTTTTTGGCGATTTTTTGCATCCATGTTTTGTGATTTTTCGGCACATGGTTTTTGTCGATGGTTTTCTAATTCTGGTTAAGGAAATAGGGTTATTGACTAATATGGGTCAATGGATTAGGGGTTTGGATTCCATGGGATCTTATTTGTATATTTTTTTGTAAACAATGAATATAATGAATACAAGATTAGAGATGTGACTCTAAATAGGTTGTTGGTTTTCCCGGTTTGGGTTTCCAGGGCAAAAATCTCTATGTAATGTGTGTGTGTGTCGTTGTATATTTTTTATTTTATTAAAAATTTGTTTGTAGTAATTATTTGTACAAGGTTAAAATATACATAATCATGTTTGAGAGAGAGGAGTCTTGGGATGGGTGGCCTTCCCAAGAAGTCTGTTTATTGGGTGCAACCCCAACAACCATCACTCATTGTAAAAATAATATGTTTGATTAATAAGGCCAAAATTAGTTGGTCAACCCTCGTTATAAGGGGCCCATAGGTAATGGATAGTTGTATATTTAATGGAAGGTTATGTAATGTTTTCTCAAGAATTGTTATTGTATTTGGAGCATTTACCTTGGAGGTTTCCCCATTGAAGAGGAAAGTGAACATAGCTCTCCATTTTGTATTATCAAAGGGATATTTCTTAGGGTTTATCTATCTTTTCTCTTGTGGTCTTGGGTTTTGCACTACATTTTATGTGACTGATCTAAATTTTTGGGGTTAAATACACTACAAGTGGTATTAGAGCTCTTTCTTTGGCATGAAGTGGGAGAATATCTGGGAAAAAAATGTTTTTTTTTTTATAATGATTTTTGACGAAGAAAAGAGGACGATCGCATTCAGATCGATTTTTGAAAATTTCTATATAGAAGTTGGAAAACCGAGCTCAATATCTGAATTCCTCTTTAAAAAATACCCAATTTCAAACAACAAAATTGTCCAAAACGAAGTCCATGAAGTGGAGATATCTTTTATTTAATATCAACATTTTTTAAGATTTTTTCCACGAAAGTAATGAATTTCATAGATTGGATATCTTTTGTTATAGTGCACAAATTTCGGTCAAAGCAATGCCAGTAGATCTAGAGAAACTATGGCATTTCATAATTGGGGAAATAATAGCCAATCTGAGAAGTATAGTAGATGTTGTGATCATTTTACATTTTTTTCCCCAAACCCTACCTTGCACATGCTATTTTCTAGTGATCTTCGGAGACTTTTCTTGGGTTAGCAAGCCCATTAATTTTTAAATTCTTTTTAGAGACATGTTCCGACGTATTTAAATAACACAATGATGTGTCATTTAATGGGTAAAATTGTGGTAGGGGAATAATACACGCAAAAAATACAAGTGGAATCACATTGTTAGAAACCCTTGTAACCCATGTCAGTACCCCTTCAAGTAGTACCACTTCAGACATTACTTTCATATGGAGTCTCACTTCCACGTACCCTCGGGTATATAGGAAGTCCACTAGGTATACCTAAAACCATGTTTAGATAAACCAATTATATGTGTTGTTTCTATAGTACACCGAGAACAACACTCAGGGAGATCACTCTCTAGTACTTGGGTAGTCAAGTAGTATGGCCAAGGGCATGGTTGAGCCTCCTTAGTTATTTCCTTGAGGTATTGGGCCACACACTACTATTGGACCCCACAAATCGTCACACTCTAGTTGGTTTTTGTATTTCGGTGTCTCTTAATTATCTTTCACAGACTCCATATGCATGAAATTGAAGGTTCCTACAACAATTACTTTGTACACTTTGTCGAGTCATCGATTATAATTTTTATTGAAGACAATGCATTCAACATAGGGATCTATGCATGGGGCCAAAATTTTAGATAAACCTTTGTGTATAAATATTGTAGATAATGAGATACATATACACAACTTCCACAAGAACCTAAGATAATATCTCAATTTGATAATATTTGGGTGATTTGTTCCAACATATTGCAAGAAGAGTTGCTTCTTGTATTTGAATCAAGTCCTGTGTACTACATTTGAATTGATCAATTTGTGTTGGCTTGATCGACCAAGAGATTGGTGGGGTTAGTCGTCTTCTTCACGTTGAACAAGAAATGCTTCCTGGAAAATATATTATAAAACATGCCATTGGCTCCCTCGATCTCCATGTATGTAGAACTTATGTTGGGTGGACAATCAACTCTTAGTTTCAGTAGGATTGTGGTCACTAGGAACACACTTCATTCCAGCAAGTCGATTCATTGTTACTCGTCGATTTTGAATACCCAATATCGATTTCCACAAGACAACCCATTCTTTGACCTAGGTTTTCTGTGGGTCAATTCTCTTGATGCATTCCTCACGAAACATTTTTCTAATCGACATATATGATAATTAGTCATCTATCGAAACCACTCCAGTGAATACCGAGTGCAATTCGACATCCTCTTATCCAAGGATCACAAACATTTATTCGACCAACAAAATATTGGAACAATGACCAAAAAATCATCAATTTTGGTATTATCATCAATAATTATTCCATACACAGTGTGTGCAACGCTTAAGTCACTGCTTCACATCCTCCAGTATTATTTCCATGTTCCTCGACTCTTGCATGCCTGAACTCAATATCAACTTGGAAGTAATGGATCAAATGACATAGTTGAACCGTGGGCAGTGAAGTGCTATCCATCTGGTGTAAAACATTGTTTTATTCCGTGTATCTTGCTTGTGTCTTCAAAATCCAACATCCAGGAGAATTCACAACATCAACATTCTCGGAACATCTTATATCAATAGGAAATCAACAAGTGAGCAACATCGATCATCATGTACGAGCAACAATCTATCTTCGTATCTTTCCATATTCTTCAGGTTCAAACCACCTTCCATTCACTGATGTCGTTACCCAGTCGAATGGAGGAGGCAACAATGCCACTTTTGTAATCTTCTAGGTTACATAGGCATTGAAGAAGAGACACATTAAACAAGCACACCAAGACACACACGTACTCAAGACGAGAGTATTTGGGAAGGTTAACCAATCCACTGTTTATTCCTTATTCATGAGTATAAATACATATGAGAGATGGTTGGATCAG
>SNQJ01S0076767.1:39997-56659 GCA_010110895.2 Picea sitchensis
CTTCATGGGGTATAAACACGGCTGAAAGTAAAAGACCTCTAAATCAGGAAGATAATCAGGCTCCACAACCAACAATCCAAACCACCCTCTTTCAATGGAGAGATTGAGAAAGGGGAAGAGGAAAAATCTTGGCTTCTTGGTTTTAACAAGTACTTCAGAGTCCATGACTACTCTAAAAACTTGGAGGCTCAAATAGCCATCTTCAACCTGAATAGAAAGGCTTCCATTTGGTGGGAAGACCTTAAGAATGTGAAATGAATCCATGAAGAGGACTTATCATGGAAACAGTTTGAGAAACACTTCAAGAAGAAGTATCTGTTAGATAAATAATTTGATGGGAAGACTAAGGGGTTCTATGAACTCAAGCTAGGACAACTCATCATAGAAGAATATGCCAATAAATTCCTTGAGTTGTTGAGCTATGTACCTTACATAAAGGATGAAAAGGTAAAAGTGCAACGATTTATTAGTGGGTTACCTCAGACCTACCGAGACAGGATTGATTTTGATGAGCCAAATACCATAGAAGACACTATCTGGAAGGCAAGGTATTGTTATGAACAACTCGGGAGTCCGACAGAACCTCGCGAGGACTGGAAGAACAAGAGTAGTTCGGGATTCAATAAGAATAGGGGCTCAAATCCTCAATATTTAAGAACTATAGGAAGGAATATAGGATAATCCTTCCTACTAGAAGTGTATATCAACAAACTTTCCCCTCCCATAGTAGAAATAAACCTTTTGGAGCAACCCCAGGAAAGACTAATAACCCAAAGAAGGAACCCTTGAAATGTTGGGGTTGTGGATAAGAACATATACTGAGGAATTGTCCACATAGACATCATAAAAGTAGGAGAGTCTACAACATATAAGAAGCTACCACAGTCAATGATGTGTCTAGGAGCATGCCACAGATTTATGCAACCGTGGATAATAAACAAGACAACCACCAAGCTTTAGTGGTGGAGATGGAAGGTATGATTTCCAACCATTTGGTTTCTATTTTAATTGACCCTGGTTCTATTTTGAGTTATGTAGCCCCTCAGACTATTGATCAGTGTAAAATGCAACCAGTTAGACATGTTAAGCCATGGTTAGTACAACTAGCCACTGGCACCAAAAGAAAAGTAGTAGAGGTCATACCATCTTGCCAATTCATTATGGATGGATTTCCCACCCAAGCTACCATTAACATACTTCCCCTAGGATCTTATGACCTGTCGATTGGTATGTACTGGCTAGATGATTATAAAAATAAGTTGGACTATTACCATAAAACCTTAGAATGTGTAAATGAAGAAGGGAGAAAGATAACCCTCCAAGGGATTCTGAAGCCTGTCTCGGTGAGACGAATATCATCCCTTCAAATGAAAAAAGTATTGCAGAAAGAGATGTCCTCTATATGCAATACAGATGTTGGAATTTGTTGAGGATGAAAAATCGAACCTAGAAGACCACCCCATATTAAGAGAGTATAGAGATGTGTTTCCATAAGAGGTATCAGGTCTACCTCCAAGAAGAGACATTGAATTCTAGATAGAACTTGCACCAGGAGCAGTGCCAGTGTCTAGGACACCCTATAGGATGAGTACACCTGAGCTAGTTGAGCTCAAGATACAAATAAAGAAAATGATGGATAAATGCTACATCCATCCCAACGTGTCTCCATGGGGAGAACCAGTCTTGTTTGTGAAGAATAAAGATGGCACACTCCGACTATGCATAGATTATAGACAACTCAATAAGACAACCATAAAGAACAAGTACCCCTTACCAAGAATCGATGACTTGTTCGACCAATTAGGGGGTGCTTCCATTTTCTCAAGGATTGACTTAAGGTATGTATACCATCAAGTCCAAATCAAGGATGAATACATCCACAAAACAACCTTCAGGACAAGGTATGGTCACTATGAATTTGTGGTGGTGCCATTTGGATTAACCAATGCCCCTGTCACTTTTATGTGCTTGATGAATAATGTACTCAAAAAATTTCTAGACAGATCTGTATTGGTTTTCATTGATGATATCCTAATCTACTCCAAGAACAGAGAGGAGCATGAAGAACATCTTATACTTGTACTTCAATTACTAAGAGAGAATCAACTCTACACTAAGTTTAGCAAGTGTGACTTTTCCAGAAGCAAGTCCATTACTTAGGCCATGTTATTTTTAAATAAGGAGTGAAATTAGACCATGACAAGATAAAATCTATTATGGAATGGCCTACCCCAAAGGATGTATCTGATATTATATCATTTATGGGATTAGCAGGATATTATAGAAGGTTTATAAAAGGATTTTCCAAGATTGGTTGTCCAATCACTTCCCTTTAGAAAAAGGGGGTTAAATTCACTTGGACATCAAAATGTGAAGAAATATTTCACGAACTGAAATACCTTCTGACCCATGAATCCATGCTGAAGATTGTAGAACCTGATAATGAATTCCTCATATGCACAAATGCCTACAAGGAAGGACTTAGAGGAGTCCTTATGCAAGGAGGGCATGCAATTTGCTACGAATCTAGAAAATTGAATGAGCATGAAATCAATTATGTGACCCATGATCTAGAGTTGGCTACCATAGTGCACTCTTTAAAACTATGGAGGAATTACCTCCTGGGTAGGAGATTT
Organism: Picea sitchensis; assembly: GCA_010110895.2. NCBI lineage: Eukaryota > Viridiplantae > Streptophyta > Pinopsida > Pinales > Pinaceae > Picea > Picea sitchensis. The sequence goes on from SNQJ01S0076767.1 coordinate 42,634, forward strand.
TTACTTATGACAGACCATTGTGGGTTGAGGCACCTGTTTGATCAACCAAAAATCAATGCCAGACAAGCTAGGTGGATGGCTCTCCTTAGTGAGTTTGATTTTGAAATGAAACACATCAATGGAAAGGACCATAGGGTGGTCGATGCCCTTAGCTGAAGTGTGAAAATGATTCACCTGGAAGTGGTGAGCACCTATGAAATGAATTTCAAGGAAAGATTCAGGAATGCATAAGAAACATATGCATTCTTAAAGACCATGACCTCGTACCTAAGACAAGAGCCTACAAGACTAAAATATGAAGTCTATCAGATGCTCGATGAATGCCTATTGACTTACATAAACAATTTTTATATCCCAAGTTGTGACGAGTTGAAGAGGTTCATAATAGACAAACTTCACAAGAGACAATATATTGGTCATCCAGGTTATCATAAAATGATTACGACCACTAGAAAACAATTATATTGGCATGGATTGAAAAAGGACATACATGATTATTTAGCTAAGTGTCTAGAATTCCAGCAAGTTAAGAAAGAACACCGACACCTAACAGGGTTACAACCTCTACCAATTCCAGAATGGAAATGGGAAACCATCTCCATGGATTTCATCACCGGATTACCAAAATCGACCAAGTAGAATGATGCCATCATGGTAGTGGTGGACAAATTGAGCAAGTCTGCTCACTTCGTTACTGTCAAATCAACTTGAAAGGAAATAGATATTGCCAACATCTTCATGAAATAGATATTCAGACTGCATGGCATGCCTAGGGAGATTGTATCTGATAGAGACACAAAATTCACTTCAAGCTTTTGGAAATCCTTTATGGTTGGTTTTGAGACTAAATTGTTGTTTAGCACAACCTATCACCCTCAAATTGATGGACAGACAAAAAGAGTAAACCAAATATTAGAAGACATGTTAAGGATGCATGTAATGCATCAGCCTAAGAAGTGGGAACACTACCTACCATTGGTATAATTTGCCTCCAACAACGGTTATCAAGAGTCACTGAAGATGAGCCCTTTTGAAGCCCTCTATGGTAGACAGTGCAAGATTCCAATCAGTTGGAGTAATCCAGTGGATAGAATTACAATTGGACCCGACATGATGAAAGAAATGGAACAACAAGTGATTTAGATAAATCAAAATCTGAAGATTTCTTGGGATAGACATAAGAGTTACGTCGACAGAAAGATAACTCCTAGAGAATTCAAGACAGGATACCTTGTCTATCTCAGAGTTAGGCTCGGGAAGAGTTCCCTGAGAATGGGAGCTTGTGCCAAGCTGGAACCTCGGTATTGTAAAACCTTTGAAGTCTTAGATAGAGTGGGAATTGTAGCCTATAGGCTAGAACTCCCTCCCAAAGTAAAGGCACATAATGTTTTCCATGTTTCATTATTGAAGAAATATGTACATGATTTTAATTATATAATTGACTGGTCTGTGATCCAGGTGGAGCCGGAGGGAGAATTCCTACCAGAACCTCAATGCTTACTAGACATGAAGAAAACCCCACTCAGGAACTGAACCATTGCATACGTCAATGTGCAGTGGAAACACTTTGGCCTAGATGAGGCTACATGGGAAACGAAGGATGCCATGAGACATGCATATCCAGTTTTGTTTACTTTTGTATATACAAGGCACATTGACAGATAGAACATTGAGGACAATGTTCCTTTAAGGGGGAGGGAATTATAAAACCCTTGTTTCCACATGTTTGTAAATATAATTATATGGGCTAAGTGACTATGGAAAACTCAATATGTGTGAATATTTGATTTGATGGACCTTTGTATAAAAGATCAATGAATGTAAATTATGTTATTTACTAAAAAATGGATAAGTGTTGCATGACTGCTGGAAAGGGGGTGTGCTAAGAGAGACCACAAATTCTATGAAAGAGATGGTGAAGGGGACCATGAATGGTTGTGTTAACCTCCACCAAACTAGTACCTTACTGGATTTAATTACTCAGGACCAGAACAATCCTCTGACCTAGAAATGAAGTATAGTGAGGCTGGTAGGTGGGAAGACCTCCTCAAGAGTTAATGAGGGGATGGGGCATAGCACCCATCTATAAGGATTTCAGACCTGACCACAGACTGATAATTTGAGCCACACACAATCTTGTTGAGGAAGGCAAGAAATGAAGGTGTGGTGGGTGGTGGAAGACCTGCGAAGAGTGCAGAGATGAGAGACTAATCTCTTGGGTTTACGGAAGAACTAAGAAAGGAACATGTTATGGTCGCAGGAAATGGATAACAAGGTTATGATACAAGTTGATAAATGAGGTTGTTGAGTGAATGAGGAAATACTCAGGCGGTCCTCCTTACTTGGTATAGTGAAAATCATTGCCAATATCTTGCAGGAGGAGGAGAGTAACCTCCATCCCTACTGTCGCTAAGCTGGAAGAAAATATTATATCTCAAAGAATTGTGGTCTAGCTCAGGGGTGGCTAGTGGTAAATCCGTTAGGAGTGACTGAGCCTATGGTTGGGTGGAAACGGGCACCCCTTTCTATAGTCGCATCACGCCTTCTGGTTCTGATAAGTATTTTCCTGTTTTATGTATTGAACTGGAATAATGGATGACTGCATGGGTTTATATATGTGTGTGTGTATTTATAAATGGTTTATGTGTGGAATGTTCATGATATGTGTATGCACTGATCTCCTTGTGAAATTATGCTTCTGACTGATAGTATGTATGCCCCAACTTATCCCTTGAGGCTTCTTGGGACATAAGCATGTAAGACGACCGAGATAGATATATCGTGTCGATATGAACCTGTCCATCTGATGAGGATACCTCTTTCAGACTCCTTGTTGTGCGATCGAGATTTCAGGCCCAAGTCCTTAACCATTTCATGATCAATCTTGGGAAGGATAGTGAGGTTCAAGCCTTGAAAATGGAATACCCTTTCGTCTGGAAGATGAACAGATGAGATCTTCTCGGGATAACCCATATGACCAACACCTAGGAACCCTAGGTTAAGACTAAGGGAGCTAAGTCCTTCGGGATTTAGGGCTCCGAAAGTTCGGGACTTCGGAGTATTGTTGGCCCTCATAGTCATAAACTGACCGAAGGCAACCGAGAGTTATGGTTATCTGTAAGGTTGAATGGAATTAGGAGGTTCCCTAGGTGGTTAGGTGAACCTATCTTACCAACTAAACCGGGATCCAAAATCCCGAAGGTCGGAGCCGTGAAGAACCCAAAACCATATATTGAGGGATCCTTCGGGATCTTTCCCAACCATCAATATACCGAGGATGTGTGACACTAGCCCTTTTAGTTCGAAGATTGGGCACTTCGCGAGAAGAGAGGAGTTTGCATCACAAAACTCCTGAACATTGAATCCTCAAGGTAACAAGAGCCATAGATCTATAAATTTACATGGCTAGATCTTGACCGTGAGATATGAGGAATGTTAGAATGTTGTCAGTCTGGGGTGATGTGGTGCAGTGACATCACCCAGGGTGACCTGGGCCACATATTGATGTGTCACCCAGATTCATGTGTATCACATACCCTATAGGTCCATTGGAACGTAACACGTGTCACCCTGACCCCTCCTACGTGTCAGTTCCTAGTACGTGTTTGCCTATGCAACATGGTTGGTGAAGTGATCGAGACTCCAAGAGTCCCATAGTTCGAGACTCTGAAGGATTTGGGGAGGTAGCATTGTAGAGAGACCAAAAAGGTTCGAAGGCCAAAACCACGTGGCAAGCTTCTGGGACTTTGGGATGTCTCGTGCGTAGATAACAAGGAGACGATATGCGTCGAAATCTGAATTCCCGCTAGTCTGCGTGATAGACAAGGATTAAGCCAGTCGTCGAATTGGTTGATGGATGGACCTTCCCTAAGGGAGGTAGGAACCAAGAAATGATAATAACGAGATGAATCCGCGGGAGCTCCATGTGGCCCTCAACCAAGGAATTATGAAGAACTTTGGGAAGCCGTAAGATATAAACCAAGGGTCGGCTTAGAACCCAGTAACAGTCGTTAGAAAGCTACGGGCAAGTAGAAGAGAATGAATAATCTCAGAGAGATGACTTGAGATGATTTAGTTAAGGAAAAACAAATTTATAATGCTCCATCCATTAAAAGAGTATTAAGGAGTCGGGTGTGTTACAGAAGTACGGATGATGATGTGGCCGCTGATTGGGCAGGTGAATTGCTAGTACAAATGGTGACATGGAACGACATGTGGTTGTACGATAGTGACGTGGAAGATGACTGTGCATGCTGACTGGGTTGTTGACTGGGTGCTAACTATACCGTATGGGCCAATCATAGGGTGACACGTGGCCCAATCAGATGGCACCAAGTGGCACCCCAAATTTCTCCAATGTTGGATAGGCCAAAACATTTGGTTGTGACTCCATCGGGATTGAACCCCCGACCTCCGGCATGAGAAACAGACTAAGCCCCATGTGATGGCCACATGGATGTGGTTGGTGCTTGTTTAAAACACTGGCCAAATTTAATGTTAAAGTTGCAATGTGGTGCGGTTTAGGGCTAGCCCTGGTCGACGGGGGGCCAGTGCATAAGCACATGGCACTCAACCTGCAACCAAGAGCTAAGGACCAGGAACTGTGTTCGCTACCATTTTATGAGACCACTGTGAAAACTCTTGTAGTGGTCAATGTTATGTTTCTACCAATTTACCTTTTGATTGATGACTACCTCCTCTCATTTTCAAGTTTTTTGTCTTAACTCTCAATCGCTCTAGCATCTCATTCGCAACATAAAAACCATTTGCAACCCAAAACCCTCCTCGCTGCAAAAAAAATCATGTCAATTGTCAAAACCCTGTTCTTTCCCAGCAACATGGATGATTTACCTTTCAACCATACTCAGACTTGATTACTGATCTTTCCTTCCATTCCATTTTGTTCTTGTTGTTCCAAAAGTCTCAGCCTATATCAATTTCCTACTTGTTGCGAAACTATGTTTTACTACTAAAACCCTGTTTAGCAGTAAACCCTAGCACCAGTTTGGATTTATGGTTGTCATCCAATTTTCCCAAATCATACTATTTCCCTCTGACAATTATGGAACCTACACAACAAAATAAGAAAATCTACAAAGGAGGTGAAATTGTGAGATCTAGACCTCATGACATGCATCTAGTTAATTCAGATTCTTTTATTAGAGAATGTTTTCAGAGTGTAGGATGCATCACTTTCTGTGAGAAATTACAGAAGGGGCACATGGAGGTAGCTAAGGAGTTTGCATTAAATTTTGATGGTCTCAAGACAAAAGTTGGCTCACTTGAGTTTCAGGTAACATAACAGAAAATTGCACCAGCTACAAATATGCCTTGTCAAGGTCAGAGATGGTTCAAGGGGATGGCCCTGGATTCTGCATTTTTGCATGACTGTTTCAAACCAGAGTATCAGGATGATAATATATCTAAAGAAGTGCCAAGGAGTTACATGACAAATTATTTTGATAAGATGCTAAGAGTAGTTCACAGATACTTCACCTGTGAAGGACATTTCAACATGGCGTACTAGTACCATATCAGATTACTCATGCACTTTACTGGTAAGCAACTCTTGAATTTTCCCATTTATCTTTTCAGAAGCTTGGGTAAAATGTCTGATAAGGTGTAGGCTAAATCTAAATTAGTTTAAAGTAGCATATTTCATTATGGCCTTATCAATTTTCTAGTCTTAGAGGAGCTTAGTAAAACAAGTGGAGATTGGGACACCTTTTTGTCCACATCAAGTTTCAGTGTAGATATTATCAGTACTCCTCAAACAAAGAGAAAAAACCCTTCCTCAACTGAGAAAGTAGTTCAAACAACCAATGTTAGTGATAAAATAAAAATAAACAAAGGTGAAGAGCAGCAACCAACCATAGTGGAAACCCCTGAAACTAAAGTTAAAAATTTTCTCAGTAAAGAGTCTAAGGAGAAATCTAAAGGAAAAAAACCTTTAGATCAGGAAATTAAAACTGTATAAGATGTTAAAGAGACCTCTGACAGTAAGACGAGTAAGAGAAAGCTTGAATTCATTGTTGAAGCAGTGAAAATGCCTAAACCAAGAAAACCTGTGACCGGGTCAGCATTGAAAGAATATCTAGTTTCTGTAAATGAAAGTGCAACAGAGGTACAGGTCTCATAAAAGGTACATGCCTCATCAATAAAAAGGTCATGTTTAGTCAAGAGACATCTACAAAAGAAGTACCTAGAAAACATCTAACCAGGTCAGCAACAAAGCAGTTAAATCCTATGACATAAGGTGCATCTCAAACACCTGTTCATCATGCAACCTGTTGTTCCAGAGTCTGTACTTAAGGCTACAAAGTATAGAGTCTAGGAATCCAGAAGAGGGTAAAGGTATGGGAAGGATAAAACAACTGGAAGAGAAACTATGGCTGATTTCTAAGCTGTCTATGTCTAACTTCCACTTGTTCTTGAATGGTTATGCCCCGTTCAATGTCTGCCCACGAATGCTCGAGTTTGATCTGGGTGGTTGCAGTTCTTAGGATAATATCAAAGAGGTTTAGGGCAATGCTGGTTTGGTCTGAGAGGTCGGGTTCTACGTGAGGTTGCCTTTCAACAGGGGCTGTCATTTAAGGGACAAAAATTTAAGAGGTTGTTGTTTTTAAGTTGCTAATTCAATTTTAGATTATATGAGAAACAATCTTGTGAAGCCAATTAAATGGTTTAAACAAAATCAAATATCGTTTTCCGTAACTAAGTTAAAATTTGAAACCGAGTATGAAACGAAAGAAAACATAGAGCTGTCAGACAATGTGAGGCGTCAATTCAAGAGTAATCTCACACTGTAATAGAAGAAGAAAAAGAAAATAAACACTTTAATGACGCATAAAATATAGAGATCTAAGAAATTCACAGGTCTTGTACCTGCTAATAGCCGATACAGAGGAAAAGCTGTAAATAATTATATAACTAAAACATGATTGCCACAGTAGAAGTTGTACTAAATTGTAGTTAAATCATTCATCAAATATGTATATAAAAATGACATGAAGTATGAAATAACAGAGGAAAACACATAACTCAATCTTGACGGAATATGGAGTCTTCAATTCGCTTTGTATTAATCCCGGCAAAGGAAAATTTTCTCTATTACAATCTGCCGAAAGAAAAATCCCTTTCTTTCGTTTCAAAATGCATATTTATACAAGCTTAAAAAACAGTTCAAATTCCATTTGTTCTAAAAGACTTTGATTACAAATGAGGAAATGAAGCGTTTCATTTCCTTGCTCTTTGTCTTCCTCCATGCAGGTGGAGTGCCTTCCTTTCTTTGTTCCTTTGTACCCATAAATAGAATGGAATAACGTCTGTCATCATTTAACACCAGAAGCTTGCCCTTTCCCCTGCTCAACGTAACTGACACACCTTTCAATCAACTGGGCTATCAACTTGGAGGGCTCTGCTTGGTTGTTTGCCTCAAAAGTGTAACAATTCTTCACTAGTTTTGGCAATCGTCTTCCTACTTGTCGGTCTTTCGTGATGATGAACCATAATTGTAAACTTGGTTTTATTAACCATCTGTCCACTTGGGCAAATTCAACCTGACTCGGCTGGGATACTTCAGCTTCTTCCTTTTCAACATTATCCTTGATATCTAATAGGTGTTTGGCTATGTTAATTTTTCCCAGTGTCCCGGCGTTATTTTCCTTATCAAGGTTCAACAAATTTTTATTTATCAAGATGAATGTCTCTTCACAAGAATTCTTCATCTCTTTAGCTCTTTCTCTTCTCTCTGATATGTTATGCTCCCACGCCTTTAGTAAGATATTTCCCCTGGTTTTCTCTGGGATGGATAACCTGGCACTACCGACCATACCTTCCTTTGTTGTTGCTACAACAACCTCCTGGAAAGCAATTCGAGCCACCCCAGCTTCTCTTTCTCTCAAAGAGATATCCTTTAGCGCTTGATCAATCGTATGAAAGTGACTTTGGATGATTTCCACTTTGGTAAGCAATTCCTGTTGAGTTATTTCCACCTTTTGTTGGATCTCGGTGGCTTGGGATTGGAATATGTTTATATCTAGGACCTGGTTCTCAACAGAATTCAATTTTGACTATAGCTGTTGTATTAACTCCTCTTGCTGACTTACCCGCGCTTGGTTTATCTGGGCTGACTGATGCATTTTCTCGAGATTGACTCTAAGCTGTTTGATTTCCCATTGGTCAGCTACTCTGGCCTCCTCGAGACCTTTGTTCGCCTGATCCCTGGCATTCGCTTCTGTCGTAACTACCCTAGCCTCCAACTTACTGATCAAGAGGTTCTTCCATTTCAACTATGCCTTCAGAGTTCCAACTGAGTACTGATTGGCCGTAGCATAAGCTCCTAATGTTCTTGCTATCTCCTCGGTGAATTCTTCCTCTTTCACGACCTTTCCATCTATCATGATTTTAAATTTTTTAGCCACTCTACCCTCTCTCTAATATAATTCTTTCTTCACCACGACCTTCCTTTTATTATCAAAGAAACATTCATTAGGAGGCATCTCATCTACAGAAATGGGCATCAGTTCTTCATTGAAAATCCATCCCACATCGGGGTTCCCCTTTGTGAACAGTAAGGGTGTGATAACAACAATCAGAATGTTGATTTCCTTGGATGATTGTTTAGGGGTAGCATATGTGGCCGGCTCACTTGATGTGATTAATGGGGTGTCGCCTACCTTTTGCGAGGGTATGTCTGCTTGACTTAGTACCTACTCACCCGACGCAACTACCTCTAGGTTTTACTCTCCTTGATCAAGGATTTCGGCTCCCTATTCCGAGGTCTCCCCTTCCTCTGTCCCTTCTTAATTTTTCTCCTTGCCAGGACTTGAGTTGTTTGAGCCTTTGGATTTCACCTACTATGTGTCTGGAAGCTTTGGGGTTTTTCCCTATAAGATTAGGGGGAGGCAAATCTTCCAATGCTCCTCGAATTTGAGGAAATCAACCATATCTTCGAGTGGCAAGGCCTGAATCCGACTCAAGACTTCAGAGTAGGACCTCGCACCTCGGAAGATTTCATCATGAGGTGAATCCTCATGTTTGTATCTCTTCAAGCCACAATTCGCCAAGTGATTACTCACAACCTTATTAGGGTCATGCTTTTTGAACTCAATGTTCACCAACTTCATTTCCTCCAAGGCCGTGGCCTCGGCTTTGGCATGGCCAAAATATAATAAAGAGTATGAACCAATATGAATGGGGAAGGGTGGTCATACCTTCTTCGATAGTCCTTTGAGTTCTTTTATTATCCCACCAAGCACAACTTGCTTGGCGATCTCCCGACATATTAGTTTATCTGGCAGGAATAACGACAAAGCATGGCGGGGAACCGAGGTGCCAAAAACTATGATGTATGAAAAATATGCTTCTATATACCAATCTGCTACATTACTTAGGTTGGACGTGATGTTATCCAAAATCTGGGGAGGCAGATGGCTAAAGATAGAGACATGCATCGATACCATTACCCAGTTAAAAATCTCGTATATGAAATCTTTGGCCTTATCCTCCCAAATTTTCAAGTGGTAGACATGGATAGGCTCAGCATTAGATGGAGTCCAACTCCAACTCATCAATGGGAAGGGTGTCATGAAGCAAATAGCGTCCATGATGTAGGCAGACATAAAGAATGAAGATGCTCTCCGGCTGGCTTTCTGTGCTTGATATTCAGTAATTCGACTGGTGAGACTGTCTGACATCAATTTGGCCCAGTCGAAAGAAAAACCTTCAGCAACTGTATGAATGAGCGGTACCCATGGGAGGAAAAAGTGAGTTGTGTCCTCCTTCCCGTACAGTCTACAGGCCATCATCACTACATACTTGAATTGTGGCTCTAAAGAGGAGATTGAATAAATTCCATGAGTATCGGCCCTAAATTTCGTGGGGTGCGAAACCCACTCTTTGATCAGATCGGATAAATTTCTTCCATACTGCTCGCATTCCTTCTTTTTGAACCCCTCTAGGAATTCGAAATTGTAAGTATGGTTTGGTGTGGGTGAAAATTTATACATTGCCTGTAAGTGCATTGGTCTAAAAGACCCAACTGCTTCCCTCTGTTCGTTGAAAATCGTTCTAGTCAGGATGTCTACATGGTCTAGTGGCCATCTGACCATATCATAATAGGGGGGAATCCGTGGCCTTGATTCTATTTTGTGTATCTCTTCTTGAGAAACAAATTTGTATTTGGTGGACATGTCATCGTCCTCGTTATCGTAGGAATCATCCGGGCAATTTATCACCTCGGGCTGCAGAACATTGGAAATGTGCGTCCATGTTTTGATAGTATTGATACTTCGAGGCAAAGTATCAGAAACAATATTTGAACCTTGGCCTGAGCTCTCAGTGACTGCCTTGGGTTCTTTTCATGGAGCCATGATGTATAACCTTGCAATTAGATCCCCTGTAGTAAAAGATTGAAAACACAGACATAAGTTATCCTGGTGAAATAGCTTTGCGCACAATAGAAAGGAAAGCTGAGATAATGAAAGAAAACCCTTTTCTTAGATAGATTAATTTCATGCTAGTCCTTGCCAACAGAATGATTAAAACATTTAATGGAAATATTTTAGAAAATAAATGGGATCTTATTGTCAATCACCTCACTGAAATTCAAATAAATGCCATAAATATTTGACGACTCGTAACTTGGGAAAAGAGTAGAAACTTTAAAAACTTCATCTGTAGATCATACGGTTAAAAGCTACTCAAAGCCTTAATTAATCCATTTTAGCTCTTTTAATTTCGTGCTTTTAGTCCTTAATCCCCTTTTCGACGCTCGCCGTATCGAATGATTTCGCATCTAGCCTTTGAGACCCAAAAGCCCGAAATCGCGATGGTGCGATTTGATTTATAATCTGTGATTTGACTTAAGCTTTTAATTAACCATGCTTAATTAATGAATATCGCGACTTCGGGGAGCAGAGTTACAAAGGTGTTGTTATTTGAGGTAAGAATTGTCGAGTTGCGAAATTGCGATAAAGACTAACTACAGTTTATAATGATCACTCTTGATATTAACCTGAGTAACTTGGAATGACTTTGCAACTTCACATCTTGGGGGTTTGGAAAATGTTCGACGAGTAACTCCCGAAACACGAGACCACGAGGTAATAACATCTAAAAATCCCTACTTAGGGGTTCGATAATGGTGATTAGAACTAAACCCTTATCGCCATTTCACGCGTCAGGATACCGGGGCTTTGGCAGGTACATCGTGAAATACGCGAGATTCCAAAGTCTGGCTTTTTTGGGCTTAAGTATAACCTCTTACTTACTTAGAAACAAGGGAATATCCAACATTTGAACCTAGAACATTAAAAAAAGTGTGTTCCAACACAACCAAAGCACCTGTTCACCAAGATCCTGTAGAAATTATTGAAAAACAGTCTCCACCAGATGTAAGCAATCAGATAGTGAAGAGACTCATAAATCTGTTGAAGGATGCATAAGTTCAAATTGTGCAATTGAGGCAGGATAATAGAGAAATAAAAATAAAAATAAAAGAGCACTTGGATAGTTGTGAGGTATTTATTTATAAAAGCATAAACATGGTCAAAAGATCCTTGCCCCTGCACCATCAAGTGAAGAATGTCTACAAGCAGAATATGGTTCTGAAAGTTGAGAATATGCTATTGAAAAGAGAGTTGCAACAGTTGAGAGAACAAGTGGAAAAGTAGAACTTGGACCTATTAGCACATTCTACAATCATTAATTTAGAGGAAACTCATTTTTTAAATTGTACTAGTTTTGAGAAGGATATGGTTATGTGTTGCAAAAAAACCTAAAGGCTACTTTTTGTCTTATGATGTTTGATGGTTTAGTTACAGTTTTGACTAATAGCTATGTCCAAAGCAAGGTTAAGGAGTGAAAAGGATACATATAACCACCTTACAATTTTTTCACACCAACAACAATTTGGAGAATCCAAAACAGTTGATAAACATAGTTTTTGGTAGCAATTTCCAGTTATTCGCTGCAAAACTGCTGAAACAAAGTTTTCGCAGCAGATTCCACCAATTCACTGCAAATTCACACAGTAAGCCTTAGATCAAGGATTTCAGTTTCCACCTGTGTATCAAATGCCTCCAACATTTTAGTTGATCATGAAAGACACATGTCCCATCGACCTAGCTTTTCTAAATTATGCAGCATGTGTTGGCTTTGTTGTATTTATGAATGTAGACATGATCCTAGGTTTTAGGACTTTGTTAGATTTTCTGTTGTTATTCCATAAAATGAACTCCTAAGTGGATGGAATCCAATGTAACAACTATATTTCAAACTCATAGAAGGAAAATAACACATGTAAGGCTATATATTGTAAGATGTAACCATTTTGAAGGGTTCGAATGATTAGAGATTGAGGCTCACACTTCCGGTTATGATTTATGAAACTAAGAAGACTATGTATCTGGATTGAAGGACTCTAGTGAAAATACAATATCAACTTTGTGTTATCCCAACCTGTTCTTTGTCTTCTGCTTTTGTGGAATATTATCTTTGAATGATTCATTACAATGTTATTTACATTTTGTGTAGTAAATGATTCGTTGCATACATTGTGAGTTTTTCCATGCAAGTACTCTATATTTTTTTATTATAAGGTTTATAATTTATGATATTTTCTTCAGTAAATAATTCAATTTAGCTGGAAGTGGAATTGTGTTATTAATTCAGTGTTATCCTCTATTTCTTCTGTTCATTTGTCCAAGATTTGTTGATTGGAGTTTGTTTTAGCCCTTCCCTGCAGGAGCATAGTATTCATTCATTTTGTTTACTGGACTGAGTCTTGATCCATGTCAGTTTGACCCATTCACACATTTAAATATATCCTTTTACTTTGATATCCCGATGGGTACTAAGCTTACCTTTATATCAGTCTAAAGGTGACATCTAGTGCTAACACAAGGATCTATCATGAGTTAAAGTATTTCAATAAATGTAAGGATATACCTTACAAATATATGCAAATATTTAGTCATTTTCTACATAAATTTCATTGTATCTCATTAGTATTGGGATCGAGCACCTCTTCCTTTACTAAGGAGAGAGTTTCTTCCATCCATTAATATAGTTTACAGAGAGAAAGCCTCAAAGAGGTCAAAACCCTTTTGATGAGAGATCTTAAAGGTCATCTTCATGTTTCACTCTAGGTGACATCATTATTTTATGATTGAATTCTCCTTCCCTCATTAAAATGTGCATTTAAATGGTTCTTATATCTTCTTATTATTTTGATTGCTAACCTACTAATAAAGGAGACTCCAATGTTTGGATCTACCTTCTCTAGCTCCACAATCAACAATAAGTCCATAGAGGAGCTACTGTAGAGGTTTACTCCACTTGTTTTTCTATATTTCTTGTAATTACATAGAAGAGCACTGGACATTACTTGATTTTAAACACTCATACTTGCACCCTTTTATTTTCTCTCCACACCAACAATGCCAACCTATTTCTTGAACTTATGTGGTATAAAATAGGTCTAAATAACCCACAACATGTCTCTACTATTTGGATTTGAGACTTTTTCAATCCATTCATCATACCCATCCACTTACCACTATGGAGTTGATTTTCTGGGTGCCTTAAAACTCAATTATAAGGCCATGAAACATTTCAATTTTTTATTTTACATTTCCAAAAGAAATTCACATTAATACATAGGAAATAGTTTTCATAGTCACAATTCACCATTTATACAACTTGCAAGTCTAATACCTCACACCTCACATAATCTATGCTTTATCTACATGATTAAGTGTTATAACCCTAATTTGCACCAGACATGCTTACTTGGCATCAGGCCATCTCAAATTCCTTCTTTGCCAAAACATTGTTGAACAACTCTTCTTAAAAAACCCTTTTATAAAGGCCCACGCACCTTGCTACATTACTGCACACATGTACACGCTAGCTGACCCAAGACAACCTGCGTGTGCCTACAAAAGCACGAAAAAAGGAAAGTTACTGACAAAACACACAACTTTGGGTAAGTTAACTAAACCTTTCGGCCATGCATGGCCAG